>CATIWR010136144.1:0-25046 GCA_949677035.1 Omphalea diandra | reverse complement strand
TATATATATATATATATATATATAACAAATGTGAAGATAATGACTTTATATACTTGATTTGCAATTATAGGTATATTTCACATAAGTGAGTCCAACATTATGCTTATTTGTTCGTACATGACAGTCTGACCTTACTACGCTCTCATTATAATAAATATGGCTATATTATTCCAAATGACTTGATTTATTTTTTCAATGAAATTATACATATAAAGCTATAACATAATTAAAATTCATACCAATCTATATCTTATAACAAACATGGTGAATTTTTAAATTCTACCATATTTCTATGTAAGCATAATCTAATAAGATCACACAATCTTGTTTATATCTTAAAACGTATATATCCAATTACAAAACTAATTTATGATAAGTTGTATAACACATAAACAAACATTTTTTATGCCTTAAAATTTGTCTAATTCTGCCTATAAGGTCATTAAAACAAATGAAAAATCTCTAACTTAATAGGCATTAATAGGTTCAAAGCCAGTCATAATGAATGAGCAATAACTCCTCCTATATAGCATATTCAACAAAACTTTTTTACAGGCATACAAATGAGACATACTCTATAACTTTAATGTATGCACTTTGCTTAATTTCTCTTTCTAATGTCATAAAATTCTAGGTGAGAAATTCTATCATAAAAATAGAACCAATATAATTCAACTTTTATTTCTCCTTTACTTCTAACAACTTCTCATTCATGTGTTTTAGCTATAAATTACTTATACTTCTTACTAATTATGCATATTTAACATATCATGTAGGAGAAATTTCTTATGAGATTAAGATCAAATGACTTACCCTTTTGTCAATATTAGAAAACCTTAGGATTTCTTCCTAGCTAAATTTTTTCTTATTTTTCTTCTTCTTCTTTTTTGGCATCCCTCTTTCTTTCTTTCCTTGCTCTCTTAATTGCATTCCACTCCTCCTCCTTTATTTTATGGCCATAATGCTAGAAAATTCTAAAACTTATTCCTACTCTAATAAGAAAAAATCTAGGTGTCTTTCTTCTATTAGTTAAAGCTTAATTTTTTTACTTTTAGTTCTTTTTCTTCACTTTTTTATCTTCAATATTCTCATATATATTCCTATATACTCCTTATACATTTAAATAAATTCTAAGATACCTATATGTATGGCATAATCATACACATAATGCATATGACAATCTTCTATACAATTATGAAAATATTATATCCTTATTTAAGTTCCTCAAATACAATGTGTAAATATTATCATCATGTTTATCAAATGCATATCTAGGTGATCCTTTATGCAAAACATATGTTCATGTGAGATTGCTAATGAATGAGGATAAGGATGTTATATTTTCTTCCCTTTTTTATGAAATTCAATATTTGTAAACAAATATGAATATCGTTGTTTCATGTTCTCTTTGATTTCTCATGTGGCCTCTTCCTATGAATGATTTCTCAATAACATATTAACCAATGAAATTTCTCAATTTTGTAACCCTTTTATCTTATAACCAATGATTTTCACTGGTTTTCCAAAATAACTTATATCATCAACAATTATTATTACTTAATATCTAAGTATGTGTGTAGGATTGGATCAATACTTGTAAAGCATACTGATATGAAAAACACCATGAATCTAAGCCATCTCTAATGGTAATGCTAACCTAAAAGCCAATAGGCCAATTCTTTCTAGGATTTCATATAAGCTTATATATTGAGGTCTCAGTTTCCCCTTTTTGTCAAATCAAATTATTCATTTCTATGGTGAAACTTGAAGGAACACTTTATCTCCCACCTTACAATCAATTTGTCTTTTGTGTTGGTCTATATAGCTCTTTTGCCTATCTTGTACTGTTTTAAGTTTTCTCTTGATTGCTTTCACCATGTCCATGGTGTCTTACACTAGTTTTAGTCCTTCACAAATATGCATCCCTTTTCAGCCCAATAGATAGCATTATAACGTTTTTTTCCATTTAGTGCTTCATATGCTCTATCTATATACTATGATAATGATTATTATAAGCAAATTTCAAGGTGATAGATTCATCACGTGCACCTTTGACTCTATCACATAAGCTTGAAGCATATCCTTAAGTGTTGAATTATTCTTTCTAATTGTCCATCTATTTGAGGATGAAAAGCAATACTAAAACTCAACATGGTACCCATGGCTTGTTGTAAGCTCACCAAATATCAGGATGTTAATCATGGATCTTTATTTGATATAATGGACATTGGCACACCATGTAATTTGACAATTTCATCCACATATTTTTTGGTCAAGTACTTAAGTTGACTATCTCATCGAATAGGTAAAAATGATGCTAAATTAGTCAACTGATTAATGATCACCCATATAGCTTCATTCTTTTTTAGAGTTATAGGTAACTCATTCACAAAATCCATCATTTTTCACTCCCATTTGCATTTCAAAAATGATAATGGTTGTAATTTTCTAATTGGTGTTTTGTGTTTTATTTTGATCTATTGACATGTTAAACATTTTGAAACATGGGCTACCACATCATTCCTCATTCTATGCCACTACAATTGAGATCATAAGGTATTACACATTTTCATCTTCATAGATGCATGACACATAAAGTATTATGTGCTTATTATGGGATTTTTTTTATGCAAGTTATCAACATTAAGCACACAAATACAAGATCCTATCATCAAGGTATCATTTAAATATCAAACTTTGTGTTTCTCCCCTATTTTAGCTTTTTAATCTTTTCTTGTAACTTTATATCCTTTCCCTATGCTTTTTTAATTCTTGTTCTCCCCTATTTTAGCTTTTTAATCTTTTCTTATAACTTTAGATCCTTTCCATATGCATTTTTAATTCTTTTCTCCCCTATTTTAGCTTTTTATTCTTTTCTTGTAACTTTAGATCCTTGCCTTATGCTTTTTTAATTAATCAATAAGTATTTTTCTTTTACGATTTGCAACACAATTCTCAAACATTATTCATAGTCTTCTTTACTTCTCGAACACATGAATATGTCATTAATGAAAACAATTACAATCTATATAAGTAATTGTCATGAATTTTACAATGCTTTATAAGACATGTCTAATGAAGAGTTAAACCTTTAAGAATCTAGCCATATAAAACTCTAAGTACTTTCAAGAGATGTTGATCCGCTTAGATGCTTTTAAATATAAAGGAAAAATACCTAAGGAGGAGGGAATACCTAATCAAGGGGGATGTTTTTGCCCTTAAGATGCTTTCTAAGATGGAAGAAAAACATCCAAGAAGAAGGAAAGTCATGAATTGCTAAAGGAAAGGTGAACGACCTTATGAACAGGCCCGTGCATACATGGAATGTTCTCTAAAGTATAGGAAACGCTTGTTTGAGAAATGAGACCAATCATTTAAGGAGGGGAAGAGCTAAGGAAAAGGAATTATGGAATAGCCTAAGTGAACAAGCTCATTCACCATAAAGGAAATTAGAAAAAAAAAGTGGAATGACTTGGCTTGCCTTATAACAACCTAAGTGAATGACTTTATTCAATAAGAAGAAAGTTGAAAAAAATTTAGGCTGAGAAGTTGAATGACCTAATAGCTAGCGAATAGCCTAAAGGAATGGCTAGTACAAGTTAATAATAGTGATGTGAATAGCTTGTGCAATATCATGGATGTCTCATTCACTATGTAATAGCTAATTTTCCCAAAAGCTACCACATGTCTACTGGCTAGTTTTTGAAGAGTTCTCTTAAAAGGACCACCATATTAACCTTTTACAAGATTAAAAACCTAGAGAAAGCCATTACATTCATTTGAGCTTTAATTCTTTGTTTTAGGTAGAGTAGTTTTTATGAGAATTTATAACTAACCTTGAGTTAGTGAGAGTAGGTTATGCACTAAATTATATTTGCCATTTATTTTAGAGGTTTCAACACTCACTAAGGTTTAATCCTTTGCGAAATGGTCAAAATTGGTATTATGTCTTCAAAAATACCAAGTGATGGATTTGTCTCTCTTGATCCTTTAAAAAAAAGAGTTACGAGGTTCATCTTTAGCGCATTAAAGGTTAGGTTATGTCTTAGCCTATAAAAATAATGAAAGGCCTATGTGTATGCTTAGGGAATGGATGTAGGCATTATTTGTTGAACCATTATAAATCCATATGTTGAATTTTCTTTTTCCTAATCACTTCTTTCATTTTAGAAGCAACTAATTCACCTTTGACTGCAATCCTCATATAGTTCTACATACTGTATACAAATTGTACATGAGGTAAACATTCTTAGTTTCTTAAATTATTTTTAATGATGTCATGGAATAAAGTAGATAAAGTTTATTAACTACCTTGGTTTGCCTATTGGTTTAGAGGTAACAAATAGTAGAATATAAAAGTTTAGTACCTAACTTAGCTATTAAAATCTACCTAAAGTAGCTAAGAAATTTAGAATCTTTATCACTTATAATGTTCCTTGGTACACCATTAGTTGCATCATTAGTCTTATTACATGTAATAAAGTGTGCCATCTTTAAAAACCTATCAACAACTATAAACATAAAGTCTTTTCCCCTTGTAGATCTAGATAAACCTAAAATAAAATTAATAAAAATATCAACTTAAGATTCATTAGTAATATATAAATAATGATACAAAACATGGGGCAAACTTAGATTTACATTATATATATGTTATGCATCTCTCCTAGCATCTCTCTATATTTATTTTCATTTATGACCAAAAGAAATGCTCATACAAAATATATGAAGTGTTTTTGTACCAAAATGTCATATTATACCTCCTTTACAGGCCTTATGCACTAACAACTCTCTCAAAGAATTATTAGGCATATAAGGCACAAAACGTTTATTCTCTATAAAGAAAATCCAACATGCCTAAAGAATTTTTCAAGTGCAACCTTTTTACATGTATGATAAACACTTGCAAAATAAGGATCATTATCATATAAATCTTTTATATACTTAAATCCTAATAATTTTACATTTAAAGTGGTGAAAAGAGCATACCTTGTAGACAAGGGATCGACCATAATGTTTTCCTTACCTTACTTATACTAATTACATAATAAAAAGTCTTAATGAATTCCATCCATTTAGCATGTCTTTTATTTTACTCCTTTTCAATTACTTTAATGATTCATTGTTAGTGTAGACCATAAACTTCTCAAACTATAAGTAATGTTGTCATGTCTCCAATGCTCTCACCAATATCTATACTCCTTATCATAGGTAGTGTAATTAAGAGTGACCCATTTAGCTTCCTACTAAAATAAGCTATAGGACATCTATCTTACATCAAAACGACTTTAGTTCCTAACCAAAGACTTCACACTTAATTTTAAATTTTTTAGAAAAGTTAAGCAAAGTAAAGGTGTAAAAATTAATTTCTCTTTAGTGAAATTAAAAGCCTTTTCTTGCTTTTTTTCAATTAAAACTAACATTTTTCCTTATAAGTTCATTCAATGGTGTGACTATGGAACTAAAATCTTTAATAAACCTCTTATAAAAACTAGCCAAACCATAAAAATTTCTTACCTTATTTACATTCTTAGTATAGACCAATCTTTAATGGCTTTAACCTTCCCTTCCTTAAGTTGTATGTCATTAGAACTAACAACAAATCTAAGAAATACTATGATCACATAGAACTTAGGATTTCACTTGAATAATTAGAATCTTGCTTGTGATTCCATCTTTTTATCGACCAACATGGGATCGAGAGGACGAGGGTCTTTTACATTAGTAACAAACCTAAAAAATGGTGTGGATTTGTATCAATGAAGGATTCTTTAGGCCTTTCGCAAGTTCAAAGTCTTAAGTTGAAATTGTGGTCATCGGGGGACAAAGGTGAGAAAATACTTTATAATCATCCTTAGGAATTATGGAGTCGCCGCCTGACTTTGGTCAGGATAAGAATCTAGGCAAGGCAAAGCTTGAGCCTAATCTAAGTCAATTAGAAGGCCCATTTTGTCTTAACCCCATTAGAGATTGGGTTCAAAAATTGGGTACGACTTTAGAAAAAGGTTAGGCGCAATGCGACATGGCATAGGACAAACATGCATTTCCATTCATGATACATCATGGATAATTATCTCAAAGGGAATGGGGTTCATGTGACATGGCATAGGGTTTTATCATGTATAATATCTATCATACATCATCCATGCTCGTAAGGGATGATTATTAAGTGCAAATTCATGGCCTAGTTCAAATGAACACCTATACCTAAAAAGAACACAAAGTTAGTAATTTCATCATAGTATAAATAAAGAAAAGGAAAATGTAAATAAACTCATATCATGTCCAATACCTTACCATATCTCTAAAGTTAGGGTACCTAGGTATGCATCTAAGTTTAAGATAACACATCCCAACATCACATAAAAAATGCAATAGTATCAAATAAGCATAAGGATATGAGTTATGGAATATAAAGAAATGTAAACATGAAATGCAAGCACTTTGGAGGATTTCCAATGGCCTAAGGTAAAAATCATCACCAAAGAGGGGTCATAGGGCTAATAAACCCTCTCCTTTTGTAGCTCCCAAAGTGCATGGCATCCATTTGTACTTCTCACCATCAAGAAGGTTATAATATAACTCATAAGAAAGGGAAAATAAAAGCCAAAGTAAAGCCCTTGCATTCTTGAAAATCAACATGACCATAATAAGAATCCTAAGGTTTTAGGAACCTTAAGTTCCTCACTTGAACAATATCAAATTAGGCCTAAATAGAAACTTAAAACATCACTTGATCAAGTTGTAAAAGAACATGGAATATCAAGACAAAATGAACATTAAAACCATTTAAAACTTATTTAAGATTTCATTTTGAAAATGAATAGAAGTCCTATACCATTAGTCCTCACCCTATTTTACCAAGGAACCATAAAACCTCATGAAAAATAGCTTTGGAATAAAGGAATTTAGATGAAAAGAGTAAGGATTTCGTAAAATTGTCCTAGATAAACCAGGTTGTACAGCCCGATAAAGAGGGTTGTACAACCTTCATTTTTTGGGTTTTGAAACTCAAGGCAAGAAAAAAAAAAGGAGAAAAAAAAGAGGGGCGAGGGTCTCTTGGATGCCTTTGTGTTTTTCTTTACTTTCAGAGGCTCACAAGTTTAATATTTTCCTCCAAAATGTTATTGGGAATGCAAATTACAGTCTCAAAGCCTTATGAACTACCTTAGAAGGTAGTGTATTTGGGTTAAGTGTTTGATTTCTAAAGTATTATGGTTGTGAGCTAGGATTTTGGTAGGGTAACCTTAAAGTTATCTAAGCCTCCCTGTCATCTTCAAACAATAGGGGATTTATAAAAGAAGAAGGATACACCAGAGCCATAAATGGTTTTGGTTATACCATGTTCATGTTCAATCACAGAGAATGAGGTTAATCTTTTGAGATTTTGGGTTTGCATATGGGTTGTACATCCAACCATTATGGTTATACAGCCTTAGGATTTAAAGAGGGACCAATTCTTAAAGATTATAAGGATTAGAGTTTAAGCTAAGGTTGTACAACCCTACCCTAGGTTATACAACCCAGCTTAGTGGATTGTACAACCCTAGTTAATGGGTTATACAACCCATTAAGCCTGTGTTGGTAACCTGGGCTTAGTTTTGGGCTTGGCTTTGGGCTTCTCTAAGGTTTCTTGAGGCCTTTTTTTTGCTTTGGCAATTCCCCTTTTGCATTATGAGGAATATTTTTAGTGATGTTTTATCATCGAACTTACATCATAAGGCCCATAATTTGATGCTTACAGTTTGCGCCCTGCTTAGTAGGGGTTGGAAAACATCATTTGAGAAATAATTATTTGAATAAGTCTTATAAAAAAAATAATTAGAGGTAATGGACTTGGGCTCTGATGCTATAGAGTGTGCATTTATTGGTCTAGATACTTTTATGATGACAAATTTCCTATTGAACTTAAAGGCTTCAGGGGAAGTCAAGCTTATAGTTAGAGGGTATTTTAGTAATTTTATCGGTGATTTCAGAGTATCAAATTACATTATAGATATCTTAATAGTAATAGGGTTATTATGGTAATTTATTTAGTAAATTAAGGGTTGAATTGTCTTATTAGGCCTTGTGCAAGGCCATTTTTTATGATTAGGCTATAGTGAAGTCAAGAATTTAATGGTAATTGGGCTTGAGGGGTTTGATTTGGGTAATTACGGTTGCAAGGTCGAATTGGGTTTACCTAGTCTTAGTGGTCTGTACGGACCAAAGGTAGTCTATACAGACCATACGACGAAAACTTCTTCCGTAACACTAAGGTTAGTCTATAAAGACCACTCTAGGCTATATAGATTAACCTCACTATATAAACCCTTGATAGCAACTTTGGCCATTTGCGCTTTCATTTCCTCTCTCTTTTTTTCACTCAGGTAAACTTTCTATGCTTAGTTTTAGGTTTCCTGTGTCTTTTAAAGACTTTACTAATGACAAGATGTTTGATATTCTAAAAGAGTTTTTTGATGAGGATGTTATCACCTGCGATACCTTAGAGCATATGTGTCCTTAATGGGGCTTCGCAAAGTGAACCTTTTATTGAGTGCGATAGTGAAGATGATCCTGGCAGGCTTCCCCTTACATATCGACACATTGATGATTTACAACTTATACCATTACTTGGTCAAAGTTGCCTCAAAAGTGGTAGGTGCTATTTCCCTTACCATTTTTACCATCTTTGAATTTTACTGAATTTTGCCAAAACTATAGATCTTAGCCACTGTCCTAGAATCTTTTTTGCATGCAAACATTAGGTTAGTTTTAAAAATGTTTGAGGATAGCTTTAGGGCACTTACCTTTTATTTTTTATGTGGTTTCCATTTTTTACCTATCAGTCTTATTATTTCTTTAATTCATGTGCTTGTAATTTTTTTACTCTGAGTGTTTACTATTTCTACTTTCTTTCCTTTCCTTTTTAGGGTGACATCTCCTTCCAAAAGGGAGGCAAGGCGATGGGCCCTGCTGGGGAGTGTTGTAAAGGCTGCACCTAAGAGTTATAGCCCACTTAGAGGGAATTGGACACATGCCTATTATTTAGACCTTGCTGGAGAAGGCTCGAGGATTAATTCTTCAATGGTCCAGGATTTAGCTAAGCAATGGATGGACACAGACACACCTTCCACTGATTAGAGAGCTCACCCTCACCCTAAGGGACTTCACATACATGACCGGGATTTGCTTCATCGACATTCCCCTCTCTACTGACTCTAGTGTGCATGAGTCAATTTCAGAGAGACTATGTTCTCTTGCTCTTTGGCTACATTCCCACTATCAAGAGGAGTCGTGGTTTCATAAAATCCAATATACATGGTGGTGCTCTTTGGGTGACTGATGGTTGCTCAAAAGAGGTTATAGCTCAACACACATATTGCTTCTTATTATATGCTCAATTTAGGGATCATGTTCTCTAATGCCTTTGACGCAGCTAAGAGTGCCTAATGCCAATGCTGGAGGATTTGAGGCTTCTATACTACTTTGACGGGGATCTACAACACTGGCCTACTTGTATAGGCATTTCGACCAGTGCTGCCAGGGCAAATTATACATGTGCTACGCTTGACGAGTGCTTATTATAAATACCTTTTAACATTTCTTTGTGTTTTTACCTATTTTTAGTTATTCTCATAAACATTGTGTTCATTAATAGCCTTAGGCCATCAAGATCATGCTAGTCGAGAACAAGCCCTATGGCTAACATGGAGGGTTACCACTTTCGCTTCCTTAATTGGAGTGTTGTGCCTCATGCGGAGTCCTTTGAAGTTGAAAGGTGTGCTCGACTTAACACCCTCACCTTTGATCAAGTATCATTATCTTATAAAAGGAAGTCTGTGTTAGTTTTAACTATTTGTCAATACTCTTTGGTTTTATACTTATAGCTGTCATTCAATCTTATTGCAATTGTGTCTTAACTGGAAGGACCCTTCAAAGGCACGACCACAAGAGGTGGTAGGCAGAGGACCTTTTCTATGAGTGACGCCTAATGGTAGGGCCCTCGCTTTGTGAGTGATGTCTGGGTGAGCAGGTTCTTCGTTGGTGAGAAGGCTTAAATGCTCAGCTTATCCCTCAGCGCTAGCCCCCCAAACATGTTTGGGATAGTAGACCTGAAGGAGGATATGAGGCTTCAGGTAGCAATGCAATTTATGCTAAGAGAGCAACTTATCTCAAACTGGGTCTCATATAAGACTTAGATGATTGGAGCCTTAATGAGGACATTCCCTTTGTCAAAGGTGACCATACGAGCACTCCTACGGCATAATGCAAATAAGGGCGTCTTTCTTTAGCACGGGGCCTAAGGAATCACTATGCATGTAGCTTGAGGAATCATCACACACGTCATATAGAAGGCCATCACTCCTGCTTCTACTAGTCGGGGCTGTAAGAGAGCCCACGAGTATACATCTAAAGGGTTAGAGTCTGTCGTGGTAATCGAGCAGGAACCCATGTAAAATAGCATGATGGAGTACTGCATGGCATCTTTAATGGCATCGTTGATGCCATTGCAGCTCACTTGGTTTGCTTATACCTTCGAGTCGGCCGAAACCACCCATATGAGTACTTTTTGCTTATATCCTTACCCTATTTCGCTATAAGCAACTTTCTTTATTTATGAGGATGTTTCCTTGTTCTTGCAAATTCTCTCAATCTAGGGCAAGGCCATGATCGACCTGATTATTGCCTTGAAGAGGGTCATGACTCAACA
This sequence comes from Omphalea diandra, assembly GCA_949677035.1. Lineage (NCBI taxonomy): Eukaryota > Viridiplantae > Streptophyta > Magnoliopsida > Malpighiales > Euphorbiaceae > Omphalea > Omphalea diandra. The sequence goes on along the minus strand of CATIWR010136144.1, from coordinate 14,353 downwards.
AACACAATCCATTCAGGTTAGTAACAAAATGCCTATAACAAATGAAAGAATTGGTATGCATGTTCATGAATTATGCTTTTGTGTGCATTGTATTCTACCCATCCTAACCCTTATGTATCTTACAGGAGACAATCTAGCATTTGACGCCTGACCTTCGAGATAAGGACTAGTATTTAGCAGAGGCCAAAGCCTAGATAGAGACATTGACCTAGACGATTGAGAAGGCTCCAATGGTGAGTAAGTGGTCGCTGACAGAAAGAAGACGATGAGGCAACACCCTTGGAGGTAGGGAGAGCTGAGCTGATCAGGTGACTTTAAACTTTATGGTCTTTTTCTTTTTCTTTCTTTTATAGTACATTCTTAAACTTTATTGGTTTTCACATAGATGTACGTAGTATTTGGGCAATTTGAAAGCCCTGTTGATTTGAATGATTGTTTGGATGATAGAATTTCTTATGTTGCACTAGGGTGACTTTTCCCCTATTTTTGTCAAATTTTGAAACGCTTTAGTATCAATTCATAATTTCATTCTAGCCTTCAATTCTGCTTTCTGAATGTATGTTGAACCATTTTATTTTTCCTTGCACATACATATGTGTCTTAAAGCCAGTATATATGAATTTCTCAGCCTTGAACACAAAAGAAATTTTGTCCAAATTTTTCTAGGGGAATAGGTATGTACAACCCAGGAAGTCATATGTACAAACCACTGGTTGGTTGTACAAACTCTCAAGTTAGTTGTATAGCCTTGTACAACTATATACAACTATAAGGCACTAATCAAACTTTTCTTCTTTTATAAATAGCCATCCACGATTTTGCTCTTCAAACCCACCATTGCTAGCCACCAAAACATGGCAAGATCATTTTTATGTCTCTTCTATCCCAGATCTATCCTGATCTACCTTGGACAGGTCTAGTGGCTCTTCGTTATCTCTCATCTATCTGCCTAGACACATAATTTCTTCGGCGACCTACAATCTATGGGATTCCTCTACCTAGACTTTCCACTTGGGGATACTGAGATTTGTCCCTACTAGAAGAATTTAGGAGCTATTCTCGATTATTATGTCATAGCCACAGATCATATTGCTCTGCCATAGCTAGATTACCTGTATATCCATAACATGTTGGAGTTGTTTGACATGCAATATGATGAGGTGTGAGGTGCCTTAGTACATATTAGGTGAAGAGATAATTCTCATGGCTACTTTTCTCACCTTTTACCCTTCTAGAGGTCATGCTCCGACAGCACAGGCATGTATTATGGCAACGATTCTGATGGGTGAGTATTTGCTATGGAGAAAGGGTTAGGAGATTGATCTATAAATATTTTCGCTTTTAAAGGGAATTGAATCAGGGAGGATTCCCATCCTGATAATTTGGGTGAAACCATCATAGGTTTGGATAAGATAGCCCTCATTGTCAGTGACTCTTTCTCTGGAAGTCCCCTTTTACTTTAGGTATAAATTTGTCTTGCAGTCTTTCTTTTATTTTTTATTATTTTATTTTATCATTTATTTTTATTTTTACTTTTATTGCCTTAACTTTTGTTTAGATCGCCCTTATGGGTTTTCAATCTAGCGGGCTGCTTATTTTTGCTTAGGTTGTCGTTTAAGGTTTTCAACTTAACAAACTCACTATTTTTCCCTTTTATTTTATTTCTTTTTTTCTCCTTTAGATATGCCTGTAAGAGAGATTGGGACTGTTGGCTGCCCCTACCATGGATGCGCGACTCTATTATCCATAATATCACTTGAATTGTTACTTGTTGAGGCTTGCTACTACTCGAGTTGGGTGGGTTAAATGGATGTCCCATATTACAGTTACTAAGGTTTGCTGAAGCTACCCATTGTGGAATTTGTCAAGTGTCACTATAAAGACTTATAGAGACTGCATCATCTTTCCTGTCGTATCATCGAGCACATTTTATGACTTAGCTCGGGTGTGCCACCAGTTTAGCACCCTTTGGTTTAAGGTAGAGTTCCTTCCTTTCTTTGTCAAAGACATTTTGTCCTAGCACTTCTTAGACAAGGTCGAGGCTACCTAGACTAATCGCTGCATTTATGGTTTCTTCATTAGTAGAGATCCCTACCCTAAAGATGATGAGAGCTACATGACTTTTAGAGTTGTAGACATCCTCTCTATCCTACCAAAAAATAACATACAATAATTTTTCATGAAAGAAGACTCCTTTTATATTTATGATTTTGTCTCAAGGACATATTTGACCAAATTTACTTAAGTTATGTGAACATGTTTTCTTTTGATATTGTGTTGAACATGGATCATTTACATTTTGTACATTTCACTATAATTGGATGCATGACTACTACTTTTAATAATGGCACATTAAAACATCTAATCGTCTTGCTCAATGCATTTGCTTTGCCAGTCTTTTATCCTTTATCCCTATCTTTTCTGCTATAGCTCAACTGCTCTGTTGTTATTCTCCTAGTGGTTAGTTGCACTCTTTCGACTTTTACTTTATATATACATATATTTCATTTTTTTGCTCTAACTTTTGCCTAAGTTGCCTTTTTGGGGTTTTCGACTTAAGAACCTATTTTTTTTCTTTTTCTTCTTATTTTATTTTGTTTAATGATTTTATGTCCTAATTTTTGCCTAAGCTACCCTTTTGAATTTTTAACCTAGCAGACTACTTTACTTTTCTCATAACTTACATGAAGTATCTCTTCAGCTTGCTCAGGTTCACTAGTTTAGTGAACTGATTTGCATCCATGTCAACTAATTTTATAGCACCTTCTGAGTATATTTGTTTGACCACATAAGGGCTTTCCTAATTTTGTCTAAATTTTCCTCGAGGATCCTGTGTTTGGTTAACTTCCTTCAACACCAAATCACTGACCTTTATCATATTTGGTTAACTCTCTTGTTAAATGTACAAGTCATTCTAGCTTGAAATAATTTGATGTGATAAACGACCTTCAACCTTTTCTCATCTAACAAAGCTAACTATTCAAATTTGTTTCTTACCCGCTGGTATTAATAAACCTCAGACTTACCAATATTCACAAAGACCTCATTTCTAGTTCAATTGGAAACATTGCCTTCATCCTATCTACCAAAGAATATGGTATCATTTTAGTTGACATCTTTGTTATAGTTCGATAACCCCACACCATATTGACATAATAAGAATCCATGTAACGCAAAATTTGAACCTAATCTAAGTCAATTAGAAGGCCCATTACGTCTTAACCCCATCGGAGATTAGGTTCGAAAATTAGGTACAACTTAAGGAAGCGTTTAGGCACCCTTAAATCACCCAAATATTAGGATTCGACCTTCAGTTTCTTCAGTTCACTTTTGACATCTTAACCAAGTTATCAATTAATCTAATTAGTGATTTTAAACATGTCTCTAGCTTTATCAAATCAAACAAACCAAGTCATCTACCCAAAGAGGAGGGAGGGTAATGCATCATGGCAAAAGGGGTGACAAGCATATCAGTATCCATATATCCATCACATCTCATGCTTGTTCATCTCAAGGAAATGGAGGCATATGACATGGCATAGAGCAAACATGCATTTTCATTCATCACATATCATGCATAATCATCTCAAAGGGAATGGGGGTTATGTGACATGGCATAAGGTTTTATCATGTATAATATCTATCACACATCATCCTTGGTCATAAGGGTTATTAAGACCAAATTCATAGCCTAGTTCAAATGAACACATACACCCAAAAAGTGTTGATTTTGGTGGCTCATTTGATATCCCACATCGAGAAAATAACAAAGGGAAGAGAGTTCTTTTTGTTATAAATAAAGTCATATCCCACATCGGAAATAGACTAAAAGGGTGAGATGTTGTTTTGTTATAAATAGAACCTTAATTCGTTTAGTTTAATCATCCCAAAAATTGTCTACTCATCTCTTAGACAATTTTCAATATTTCTCTATCTTTTATAATATTTCACTTTTTAATCTTTTTCTTAATGAAATATAATTTTGGTAGTGTCCGAGGACATAGGTATAATTGGCCGAACCTCGATAAATTCTGGTGTTCTTATTTTATCTTTATTTTTCAATAGCTATTTTGTAGGGTATAGTTGTAGTGATATATTGTGCTGTTAAATTACTATTAGGGTGATTCTGTCTACAGAGATTGGGTTTTAAGTGGGACCACTTGTGACCCCTTCAATCTTTCTTAGGAATCAACTATAGTGTGGTTTTACAATACAATCTTGCACTCTCTATTCATCTATAAATTTATTAGGCGAATTTGGTGGGTGAAATATTACACTTATTACACAACATCTATGGGGTACCCAGTCTGCTATTGCTATATTTTTCTTTTTCAATATAGCATTTATGCCATTATTACTTCTCAATTGAATGAAGTAATCATGGAATCATAAAAATCTTTAAAAAAACCCTCATATAAATAATTATAGCCCTCTATTGTCATGAACGCCAACTTACAAACAAATACTCAACACTATCATTTGCATGACGGTATTATTCCCTTCTCCGAAATGATAAGCAATCTAATTCCTACTATCATTGTACCCTTCTAGCCATCTTCATATTCATCTTTAAATCACATTATCAAGCTTCTTATTCTAACTCCACATTTTCGAGTCAAAGCTTATAGTTTTCTTTGGGAATGCTAACAGACAATATAAGCTTTTCCAAAAAGATTTTGAGGAATGCGATTCCTCATTTTCTTCATACTCACATACAACACAAAGTTCACTAACAGTACACCGTATTTATAATGAATCATTGAAATGCATCACAATACATTTTCATGCAACTACACTCAGTTTTCCTCATCGACACTCACACCACAACACATGCATTGCATTTAATATCATATCCATCTCAAATAGAGCTTCAAAGAATGTCTAATTTTCACTTACCTGATAATTTAATGTTGCCAACAAGAAATAAACTCAATGCCTAACTCAGCTACCAATCTCCCTTTAATGTGCACGCTTCTTTCACTTACAAAATTGCACTTAAGGACAGAGTGCATGGAGATGGTGGTTGTAGCCAGCAACAGATTCAAATCTCCTTACAATCTCTAGTCCCATCACTTTGGAAAATGCACAGTCAAAACATAGAGGAACGAAAAGCTCAATGGAGAGAAGAACTTTTTCCAAGTTGGAGTATTAAATCATCTTGTGCTAGTTACAATTTACTCCTCTATCCAAATACCTGTTTACCCTTTCTATTTCTTTATTACATAATGTGCCACGTGTCTACTATTAAGGCCACCTATATCACTGGTTTACGATTTGGTATAATGAGCCATTATACCAAGCATTTTCCTTTTGAAAATAACTTGATTGATCTGGGATTCTCAAGGAACAAATTCACATGGTGTAGAGGAGAGTTTATACATACAAGAAGAGGAACTTGACTTGATAGAGCTATGTGTAATATTCAATGGCGGTACTTGTTTGTTAATGCACATGTTGTACACCTACCACGTGTATAAGCAGACCATACTCCTTTTGTTAGTGGTTAGTAAGCCTCGTCTTGTGCTGCATAGTAACGGACTGTTTCAGTTTTTGGCAGCTCAACAAGCTCATCCATAGTTTGAAGGGATTATTAAGGAGAGTTGGAACCATGATAAGTAGTTAGTTGACAACCTTTCCTCACTCTCGGTAGACATGATGAAATGGAACAGGGATGCGAATAGAGAGTGGATAACTAATTCAAATGTATTGAAAGGGATGATAACATCCTTTTATCAAAATTTGTTTAGTGATGACAAGTTGGTTGAGCCCTATAATTTTCTTTCGGGCCAGTTTCCTCAACTAGATATAGACAATATTGATTTGTTGCAACATCCTTTTTTACATGAGGAAGTTAAAGAGGTGATGTTCCAAATGAACCCTTGGAAATCCCTTGAGATTGATGGTTTCCATGTTGATTTCTATAAGAAGAATTGGCAAGTGGTTGGTCTAAAGGTTAGTAAATTTGTAACTGACTTCTTGAATAGTGGGGAGCTCGAAAAGATGATAATTAAAACATTACTTGTGATAATTCCTAAAACAAAGCATCTTGAGTTTTTAATCTAGTTTTGACCTAGTTCTCTATATAACGTCCTATGCAAGCTCATTACTAAAATGATGGTGAATAGAATTACATAGGTATTACCCAAGTTAATCTCGCCTACCTAGAGTAGTTTTGTGCCAGAGCAGAACTTCAATGATAACATCATTCTCTTTCAGGAGGTTTTTCACACCATGCATGTAAAGAAGAATGGAATGGGGTTTATGGCATTAAAGATAGACCTAGGTAAGGCGTACGATCGCCTTTCTTGGTAGTTCATTCGGAACACTCCTTTGGATACGGGGTTTAGTAGCTCATAGTGTCATAATATAATAGAGTTTATTCAGTCTAGTAGCATATTTGTTCTCTAGAATGGAGAAAAACTCCCTTTATTTAAGCCTTCGCCAAGTGTGCGCCAAGGTGATCCAATATCTCCCTACTTGTTTGTGTTATGCATGGAGAGGTTGTCACAAGTTATTCAGGAAGCAGTAAAGGCTAAGAAGTGGAAGCCTACATTCCTCTCTCAGTGGGGGGCTAGATTATCACATATTTTTTTTATGATGAACTTGTTTTATTTGCTAAAACAAACGTAGAACAGATGGGAATGGTGATGAATTGCCTGACAAGGTTTTGTAAAGCTTCAGGTCATAAGGTTAATTTTAAAAAATTGAATTTAATAAGTTATCTTCAATCTTAGGCATTTTGTTGGCAACAGATTTTATCTTGGAGCATCGCTTTTATACAGCCACATGTTGAATAGTAGTTATCAATATTTGTTGGATAATATTAAAAGCAAGCTTTCTAGTTGGAAAACCAAACACTTCTCAATTGATGGGCGTGCCACTTTAGTGCAATCAGTACTCTCCACGATGCCATATTATATCATACAGTCAGTTCAGCTTCCTGTAAGGTTGTGCAAAGAAATGGACGAGCTTTGTTAAATATTCTTACGAAGGAACCATGATAATAAAAGGAGGATGTGTTTAGTGAAGTGGAGCAATGTCACAGATCTGAAGGTCAATAGAGGCTTTGTAATTCGGGATATAGCTGAGATGAATAAGGCATTCCTTGCCAAGTTACTGTGGCAATTCTTTAATGAACCTGCTAGCCTTTGGGTTCAAGTGCTGGGTAACAAGTATCTTAGAGGGCATAGTGGGATGAACATGCTGGCCAAGAACAATAAAGTGTTTGCAACTTGATGCACAGTGGCTAAGATCAATGAGGAGGAACCAAAAGGAGCATTAGAAATGGAAAAAGCACATGATTTGGTCGAATGTGTGGTTGACAGAGGAGCCTCTAATTAATGTGTGCATATTACCCATTTCTTGGGATGAGGAATCTAAGTTGGTTAGCGATTACTTGTGGGTTGACGTGGGGTAAGATTTGCGAGTTTTAGGCAACATTTTGCCAGGATCTATACAAGCTAAGTTGAATGTTTGCTTGGTTCATGTGGATATCAAGGCTAAAGATAGAGATGTGTGGAGGTTTTCTAAAATAGGGATTTTCTTGGGGAAGTCAGTGTATGAGGTCTTGCGTGAATCCCTATTGAACCTTGTGAAGTATGTGGAGTATCATTTGGAAAGCACGGGTTCCTTAAAGTGTGAGGTTCTTTATGTGGTTGATGGCTAAAGAGAGAATAATGTGTAATGCAAAACGTTTCAGAAGAGGGTTTAGAGATAACCCATGTTGTCCTTCATGTTCCTCAGTTATTGAAACTCCCTTGCACATTTTACTTGACTGCACTATTGTTATTAACGTATGGGTAGCCTTTGTTACCTTTGCCAATCTGCAAAAAGAATAATTGCTGGATTTACTTAGTTGGATGAAGAGCAATCTTACATGCAGAACTCAACATGAATTCTTGGGCCGTTGGGTGTCTCTTTACTTGCACGTTGTGGTGGCTGTGGAGATGGAGAAATAAGAGGCTATTTCAAGATGGGGATGTTTCTTATGGAAGTATGCTGCCCAAGGTAGATAGGGTTTGGTTCTCGGACAACCAACTATACCAATGCAGGTCTTATATGTCAAAGTTGGTGGGTTGGTCGACGCCTTTGCATTTGTGGGTCAAATTGAATACTGATGGTTGCTCGACAGGGAATCCAGGTGTAACTGGAGGAGGTGGAGTCCTTCGCGATGCACATGGCAACTGGTTAGGAGGTTTTATGGTTAATGTTGGTTTGTGCTCAGCCATTGAAGCGAAGCTGTGGGCAGTGCTAGAAGGGATAATGCTAGCTAAAGGAAAGGGGATTCAATGGCTAGCTTTGGAGGTGGACTCTTAACTTCTTGTCCAATGGCTATCTTGCTCAAAGGAGTGTGAAGGGAGTTGTGTTAACCAAATGCATGCATGTAAGAAGCTTCTACAGGATTTTAATTCTTCTATAATCGACCATGTTTATCAGGAAGGGAATAGGATTTGTGATGTCCTTGCAAATGAGGCCTTGAAGCTCCATCGGAGAGTGGTTGAATTGGAAGCGCCTTCAAATGTTGCTTGGCAAATGCTTGAAGCCAACACGATTCCTTGTGATTTTGTCCTTTGTGTTGTTTTTGGGTTTTGTCCCTCCATTTTAATCCAAAAAAAAAAAAAATCTGTAATTAGAAAATGAATAACAACCATTCAAAATTATTAATTATCTACAAAAGATTCTTAATTTTATTAAGAAAACTTGTAATCCAAAAACATAGATTCAACTATTTATATACAGTTATCAATTTTGTAATAATATGACTTATTAATTAAATATTATATAATTATTAAGTATATATAATTAAACATATATGAGTGCACTCAAATATATAAACACCGACACACACACATATAAAAACGTACGTGTGTGTGTGTCTATATATATATATATATATATATTGAGGATTAAAGAAATCTAAAATTACAATTAATTTCTCATGAATATTAATTGATGTTAATTGTCATTAAATTAAGTTGTAATTTTTTACTGATAAATTTTAATTTAATGATATTAATATTTTTTTCATGCCTACAACCTTGAATTTCTACTGAAGTCTGATTGAGTTTGAGATTTCATAGATCTAATAATATATAATAAAGAACAAGATTTCAATGGACAAAAGTCTATAGGTCTGGAAGGATATGAAAGTAAACTTCTTAAAAACTATACATTCAATATTTCAATTTTTTTTAAAAAAAATTGGAAGTTATTAAAATGACAAAGAATAAATATATAATTTAATTTTGATCAAATTAATTAGTTGTAGTTTTTAATGTAAGATAAAAAGAATAATGAGATTATTTATTGGAGTATAATTTAAAAACTTAATGACATACTCAACTCAACTGAATTAAACTTTAATCTCACATTAATTGGGGTCGGTTATATAAATTTGCTTTTTTTATTTGTAGCAATCTTAGGTCACATTTTCAAAAAGCCGTAAAGTCTTTATGTCATTTTGAATTACTTTCCTCTATGAGAGCTTAGTTCTACTATTCCCCTTCTTACTCGCATTTATTTTAATGTGTTATACTCTTCTAACTACTGTATGTAAAGGCCTAGGTTTCACATGTTCAAACCGCTCAATCTTCCTCCCCTCAATTTATCTGATATTGGAGCATCTTAACTTAATTCATAGTACCCTTATTATGGACTCTATCTATTCTATTATGACCACGCATTCATCTGAGTATTCTTATTTTTGTCACACTAAACATGAAAACTTGTTGTGCTTTTATCACCCAACACTTACTCTCATACATTATAGTGGGTATTATCACAATATGATAAAATTTTCCTTTTAACTTATGTGAAATTTTGTGATCAAATAATACATCTGATACATTTCTCTATTTTGTCCATCTCACTTTAATTTGATAGGTAATATCCTCCTCACAACTCTCTCTTTCTGTAAAATTGAGTCTAAATATCTGAAGTGTGTATTTTGAGATATAATTGTTCTCTCTTTAATCGTAGTCTCATATTCTTCTTACTACAACCTTCGTTAAACCTACAATGTATATATTTCATCTTAGTCTTATTAATTTTTAAGTCTTTTGCTTCTAGTGTACGTCTCCACAGCTCTAAGTTACTATTAGTGTCATCCATTAGGATTAAAAACTTAATGTCATAATAAAATTTTAATAAATATAATGAAAGTTGAAGTGTCGGTGCGTGGTCCGCCATTGCCTACCTATGTGTGTGTATATGGGGCAGTGTAAGTATCAGAAATTACATATCGACTATGCCAATGATCGCAATGCATGGAAGTAGTCAAACCCTGAAGTGTTTGTGTACAAACACACAATATCATCAAAAATTTTTCATGGCAAAATTGATGTCATGATTTGGAAGTTAATCGAAGACTTTTTTTCTTTTTGGTTTCTAGGAGTGTACAGGAACAATTTCAATTCTCCATTTAAATATGAGATGCGTTTTATCATTGTTGACTATTCTTTTTTTTCTTTTTGTGTAAAGTAGCTATCTATTCTTAAAGATGATGAAACCATACAATGAATTATTAGGATAAGAGATAATCATCGTAGTACTAGCAAAAGCAGGATAACACTCAGCACACAAGAACAACAGTGCAAGAAACAAGTGGAAGTTCTTCTTCGTCTCTTTTTTTGTCTATCTGTGTGGAAAAGAGGAAGAAAGTAAACTTGTTCTTCTTGGACGACAGCTAGCAGTTTGTAGGTTGAGGAAGCTTGCACTTGGCAGGGAGCCGCAAAGCAAGTTTGGGGTCAATTCCAAGGGAAGGAAGCATCTTGGAATTCTTGTAGGAGCAAAGGCAATGCATGTCAGCATGGGAGAGTGTTGAGTAGTAGGCAATGGTGGGCGGGTTTCGTTTTGGAGGAGTGACAGATGGCTTGCATGCCATTAGACCGAAAACAGGTATATTGCATGTCTTGGGCATCAAAAAGTTGAACAACCCTATTATTGGCTATGGCTAAAAGGAGTATAGCCACTACAAAGAGCTTATGGACCCCCCCATCTCCATTTAATGCAACTTCTAATTGATTTGCCAGCTTTGGAATGATGACATGGTTGGGAGTTTTATGGTGTTTATATAGGGAAAGTAAGGACATGGGCCCAGTTGCGGGTGAAGCAAGCCCGTGATCTAAATTGGCAGGTTTTATGAGAGACAGCGAAGTGGGTTTGTCAACACTTATTAGAGATAATGACACAGTACATCCTCTTTTTTTTTTTTTTTCAAAAAAAGTATTTATATTCCACATATTTGAAAAAAATATTTTTACTTAAGAGATTTTAATTTTTTACAATCTTAATTTTTATTTTTTTAGTTGTAAACGTTTTTGTACAGTAATAATTGATATGAGATAAAAGATTTTTTTTTGTTCTTTACTTTTTTACATGAAAAAGAAAAAGAAGAAAAGAAAAAACAAAAATGAAGAAGAAGAAAAAGATAACGAAATTCTATCTCTTCCATTCACTCTCTCTCTTAAAAAATGAAGAAGAAAAAGTTGATTTGAATATATTTTGTTGATTTAGAGAATAATAATGAGATGAATGATTTGAATGATAATGAGATAAATAATAACGATAATGTTATGTTTCTCAGAGACTCTTTCTTTTTTTTCTCTTTCTCTGAAAAACAACAATAAAATGAAGATATATGAGGGTTTTTGTTTTTATTTTTAAAGATTTAATAGTTATAGTTATTTTTATTTTTATTATTGTTTAAAATAAATAATCATGAGTTTGTATCGATTTTAGATGAAAAATAGTTAATAAATGAATATTTTTGTACTAAAAATCAGTCATGAAGAGATAGAAAACCGCATTTATTACAAGTTAAAGATGATGTCTACATCCTAATTATTTTTTTCTTTATTTTGTTTATCGATGGTTGCATAAATAAAAAATAAACTCAAAATAAACATAAAATAAATATTTTCCTGGAAACTATTTTTTTATTTATTTTTAAAAATTTTGAATTGATAAACCTAAAATAAAAGTAAATAAAATAAAAATAAATATTTTACTGTGTATAAATATATTTTACTTGATGTTGTTATAAAACAAACTCGTGTTTTGTTAGAGGTTGAAGATGATGCTAAGTTCTAATTATTCTTGCTCTTCTTTTATGCATTTTAGATGAATAGTTAGCAAATGAACATTTTTTGAACTAAAAATCAAATATGAAGAGAAAGAAAATCGAGTTTATTAGATGTTGAAAATGATGTTTACGTTCTAATTGTTATTCTTCTTACTTTTATTTATCTATGGTTGCATACACAAAAAATAAATCTAAAATAAATATTTTCATAAAAATTGTTTTCTTTATTTATTTTTTAAAAAATTTGAACTGATAAATCTAAAATAAAAGTAAATAAAATAAAAATAAATATTTTACTGTGTATAAATATATTTTACCTGATATTATTATAAAAAATCATGTTTTGTTAGAAGTTGAAGATGATGCTAAGATCAAATTGTTCTTCTTCTTCTTCTTTTATACATTTTAGATGAAAATAAGTTAGCAAATGAACATTCTTAAACTAAAAATCAGTCATGAAGTGAGAGAAATTATTGAATCTAGCTTCAAAGTATGTTGAACCAAGCTTGGGAGTATGGTGAACCAAGCTTATTTTGATGATTACAAACACATCAAAAAGCTAACCTTTTTTGTTTTTGTAAATCTTGCAGGTACATCAATTTATTAAACAAAGATGTTTGGAGAAAGAGTTATGGTGAAAACTCAAGTATTCAACTCCAGCAGGTGTTGTCATTATTTCACTAGGCGTTATGACTCAACAACAGGCATTGAATGCTCCCAACAAGCATTGAAATGACACCCAACTATAAGTAAAGTCTTTTGAATCTCTCAACTAGTGTTTTTCTCAAAGCAAAACAAGCGTCGGATGACTTAATACTTGAGCTATGCAAAACCTCTTCATAACAAGCGTTGCAATTTTGCAATGGACGTGGATCTAGACATCTCAATAGGTGTTGCATTTTTGTAAAAAGCAATGGACCAAGTGACTTGACTTAAGCAAATTCACAAGATCACGACACGACCGTTGGATTCAACCAATGGGCATTGGAGAAGTTCCCAGGCAGAGCTAAGATCTCTGGACCCTCCAATAATCTCAAAAATGCAAATGGCATGGACGTCACTTTCAATGGGCATTAGAAGTTTACCAACAACAGTTGAAGTACTATTGAAAATCTTGAAAAATAGAGCATCAAGCTCACATCCTCTTGAGAATTTGCAACCGACATTACTTATATCTCAACAAGAGTTGAAGTTGACTTCCAATAAGCATTAAGAATTGCCAACAATTGATGAAGAGTTGTTGAATAAACAATTGAGAAAGTCAAAAGAGGAACGCCTAAGCAAATCTCTCTCTAACAGCTAGATCCAACAGACATTTTGACAATACCAATGACCATTGAAATCATATTGTGTTTGAAAATCACCTAGATGATGACTGAACAATAGGCGTGGGAATGTCCAACAAGCGTTGAGAGCCTACTCTAGTGACATGAAGTGACAGTCTTCTTTCTAACAGCTAGTTTCGTGTCTTTGCCTATAAAAGGACTCTTTCATAATAGAAACAAAAAAGAGAAAACGTTCAAAGCAAGTACTTTTATAGTGAAAAAACTATCTTTGAATAAAATGAGTGAAATAAGTGTGATCTAGCTTACAAGAGAAGATCATTATCAAAACTTATAAAAGCTATTTTCAAAATAGAGTTTGAAGAATAAGCTCTCAGACTTCTCTTAAAACTCTCAACCAAATCAAACATACTTGTAAGTGTGTTCTAAGTTATTTTTTGCTTGAGTGAGAGAGTTTTTCTCAAGTTTCTAAGTTGTAATTTCATTTGAGAAAACCTTTAGCTAAAGCTCTCAGACTTCTCTTAAAACTCTCAATCAAATCAAGCATACCTTGTAAGTGTGTTTTAAATTGTTTATTGCTTGAGTGAGAGAGTTTTTCTCAAGTTTCTAAGTTGTAATTTCATTTGAGAAAACCTTTAGTTAGGAGATCTAAAACCATACTTTGTGAAAGGTTTAAGGTAGTACTTATAAACTATTTTGAGAAACGGTCTTAGTGGCACCCAAAATTCTACTTCTAATGGCTTGGTAGTGCTTGAAAACTATTGTAATAAAGGGAGTTGAAAGCACCTATAAGTTATCTAGATAGTGAAAAGCTCTAGTAGGAATACTAGAGGAGAAGACGTAGGTACGTGTTGGTCTAGGATACTCAATCCTATGATTAAAACCTCTTTTGATCTTGACAAAGTAGATTGATCATCACTAATGTTTCAAATAAGTGTTGTTTTTGCAGAATTGAATCATTCCCTCTAGAAGAAATAAAGAAGTTGAT
>CATIWR010136137.1:0-14072 GCA_949677035.1 Omphalea diandra | reverse complement strand
TTTTTATGTATAATTTTAATCAATTTTAAATTTACAAATTATTTAGTATCAAGGTCACATTAAGTGAAAATATTTTTCATTTTAATAACAACTAAGCACATGTTTTTATAGAAATTTAAGAATTTTTTTCATTATTTTTATTATCCTGCATATTATAATATTCACTGAACCATATTAAAATCATATTAAAATTTATTTGAATTTAAAAACTAACCTTTTACGTTTTTCCACCGAAAAATAATTTCAATTCAACTCAATAATATATATTTTTATTCCTGCATACCATATAAAAAATATAATTATTATCACATTTTATTATCTAATATTAAAAAATAAAACAAAAAACTATAAAATAATTTTTACTCAAATATCACAAGAGAAAAGAGGAGAGCCAAAGCATTTTGATTCAGTTTAGCTCCCTCATCATCTAAAAAAGAGGATATTTATCAATTGTTCGTCCGTCAGTATAATTGGTGAACGAACAATGCATGCCTACGCATGCACTAAAAGGTTGCAGCAGGCATGCACTGCAAGGCTGCTGCATCAGGGTTGGTGCAGGCTTCGTCCACCACTGGCGGATGACGCCATGCTTGGCCTAAAAAATTTTTTTAAAAAAACCTTTATCTGCCAATGAGTAAAAAATTGATAAAAAAAAAAGTCGATTTATAATAACGTCTGTCAGTTTAATTGGCAGACGAAAAATTTTGACTACCCCACTTTCCTAAATACTTTTTCATTTGCCTTATTTTTATCAATATTTTTTAACTAATAATATTTTCCTAATTTTTTTTTACACCAATTTGAAAATTAGCCTGATCTTTTCAAAGACATAGATACAGATAGAGATGGAAAAATTAGTTTCGATGAGTATGAGTAGTAAATCAAGATCAAAAGACGCTATAAAACTATTGCTTCTTCTGATTTCTTTAAGAAGCTAGACAAGGATGGAAATGGAAAGTTGGATTTCGATGAGCTTCTCACTGTCCACTACACATGCGCAAGCGAAAGAGTTTTCTTTTGCTTCGAGTGTAAAGAGTTTCTCGATAGCGTCTACTTTACTTAAGTTCAATGCTTCGAAGGTTCTGGTAATACCTATGATCTCTGTTGTGCTTGTTATCGCGATAGAAATATCGATCATCACAAAGATGCTGTGTTTCTAGATAATTACACGTTGTTACAAGGTAGGAGGAAACAGAATAAGGGTTCTGCGAGTCAGGCAATAAACAACATTAATTTGAAAAAAAAAATTAGTCTAGGAATTGGAATTAGAGCTAATCAAGCAATATCTGTTATGTTTTTCATCTGATAAAACATGGAGGAGCTTCAGAGATGATTTCACTTGCATCCTCTGGTATTGAGACTGCCTCTAATATTGTCAGCTTGTGTAATCAAATGTGATGGATCTATCACTTCAGAATTAGCATCAAGTCAAAACGAATCATCTCGCTGCTGCAGCTGTTTTTTATTTTTTTTTTTTTTAGGGGGGGGGGGGGAGGAGGGCTTTGCTCCTGTTTCCGATCAAGAAAAGCCTCTCTCCCTTGTGTATTTATTCAAGAATTAACATGTAATGCATCTCTGTTGTATCCTAAAATAGGCAAGTTCCATTTTCTATATATCCATTCTGCAAACAACAGGAGGAATCTCGGATTTGTCGTATGGATTGATTATTAATATTGTCATATTATACCATGGTATCCATAAACCAAAAAAAAGCTTCATTGGTACAAAAACTTCAATAGTATTGGTCAAAAATTAACTACGGGAAATGAAAGGAAGGATAGCTGAAGATGCACTTTTTGTTTTTTGAAAAAATAAATTCAGAGAGAAGACTTGCAAGTCATCAGCTAGTACTCGTGCCCAAAAGGGCGAGGGGTACTTGCTCAAATCCTAAAGGGCTTCATCACGTACCTCAAGAAAAATCTGGATTACCCAAGTCACAATCATTATTATTTCATTGTTTATCTTTAGGCCCACCAATGGATTGTTTTTGTGCTTTCTTTTGTGTCATGGTCTGGAATATCTAAACATCAAGACATAATGACAAACATACCTCATATATACAAAATTTATAAAAATACTATTTTATAATAAAAAATTATAAATATATATTTTTTATCATTTCTTGAATCAACTTCATAAAAAAAATAAAATACATATTTATTATGTAAAAATTATTCTCTTCATTTTCATTTTAAAATAGATGTCATTTTAGAAAAATTCACATTTCCAAACCTCAAATGGGCAAAACCATAGTCCCAGCGCACACTGAAAGCTACTATCTATAGAAAGATAGCCTGCCTTATACAAAGATTTTGAACTTGCATACAGAAATAGAGAGAAACGATGATGGAGGAGATATCAGAGACTGCCAAAGCATACTACGCAAACTTATCCGAAAAGCAGAATCGATTGGTGACTGATCTTTTCGGGCTAATTTTCAAATTGGTGTAAAAAAAATTAGAGAAGTATTATTAATTAAAAAAATATTTATAAAAATAAGGTAAATAAAAAAGTATTTAGAGAAGTGAGATAGTCAAAATTCTTCATTCCTTAATTAAACTGGCGAATGTTATTATAGATTAACGGACTTTTTTTTTTTCAATTTTTTACTCTTCAACTGGCAGACGAAGGATTTTTTTTAAAAAAATTTTTTAGGCTCCACATTGCAAGGTTGCATGGCTGCCAGCAAGCATGGCTTCGTCCGCCAGTACATGTTGAAAATAATAAAATTATTATATAATATTATAAAATATAATATAATAATAAAATATTATAAAATAAAGTATTAAAATATTTTAAAATAAAGTACAAAATAAAAAAATAGAAATTCATTTAATTTTTTTTAATTATTTCACCCGCTTTTATAAGAGATGAACAAATATTTTTGAAAAAAAGTTTAGCACATCAATGAATGACAGCCTTGCAATGCGGGTATGGCGGATGAAGAGTGAAAAATTGAAAAAAAAAATTCATTGATTTACAGTAACGTCCACCATTTTGACTGTTTTATTTCCTTAAATACTTTTTCATTTGCCTTATTTTTATAAATATTTTTCAAATAATAATATTTCTCTAATTTTTTTTTACACCAACTTGAAAATTAGCCCGATCTTTTCAAAGAAACAGATACAGATGGAGATGGAAAAATTAGTTTTGATGAGTATGAGCAGTACATCAAGATCAAAAGACGCTATAAAACAATTGCTTCTTCTGATTTCTTTAAGAAGCTAGACAAGGATGGAAATGGAACGTTAGATTTCGATGAGTTTCTCTCCGCTACGTATGCGCAAGCGAAAGAGTTTTCTTTTGCGACAAGTGTAAAGAGTTTCTCGATAGCGTCTACTTTACTTGCGTTCAATGCTTCGAAGGTTCCGGTAATACCTATGATCTCTGTTGTGCTTGTTATTGTGATAAAAATATCGATCATCACAAAGATGCTGTGTTTATAGATAATTACACGTTGTTACAAGATCGGGTAATCAAATGTGATGGATCTACCACTTCAGAATTAGCATCAGATCAAAACGAATCATCTCGCTGCTGGAGCTGTTTTTTATTTATTTTTTTTTAGGCGGGGGGCGGCTTTGCACCTGTTTCCGATCAAGGAAAGCCTCTCTCCCTTGTGTATTTATTCAAGAATTAACATGTAATGCATCTCTGTTGTATCCTAAAATAGGCAAGTTCCATTTTCTATATATCCATTCTGCAAACAACAGAAGGAATCTAGGATTTATTGTATGGATTGATTATTAATATTGTCATATTATACCATGGTATCCATAAACCAAAAAAAAGCTTCACTGGTACAAAAACTTCAACAGTATTGGTCAAAAATTAACTACGGGAAATGAAAGGAAGGATAGCTGAATATTCACTTTTTTTTTTTTTGAAAAAATAAATTCGGAGAGAAGACTAGCAAGTCATCAGCTAGTACTCATACCCAAAAGGGCGTGGGGTAACTTGCTGAAATCCTAAAAAGAGGAGCCATCAGCTAGCACAAGAAAAATCTGCACTGCCCAAGTCACAATCATTATTATTTCATTGTCTATCTTTATGCCCCACCAATGGACTGTTTTTGTGATTTCTTTTGTGTCATGGTCAGGAATATCTAAAAATCAAGAGATAATGACAAACATACCTCATATATACAAAATTTATAAAAATACTATTTTATAATAAAAAATTATAAATATATATTTTTTATCATTTTTTGAATCAACTTCATAAAAAAAATAAATTACATATTTATTACCTAAAAATTATTCCTTCATTTTAAAATAGATGTCATTTTAAAAAGAAAATTATTTTATAATACTTAATATTTGACAATTATCAATAAATATTAATTATTTTTTCAACTCTGTCCATTTTCTCATAATAATTATTTTTTTAGAGTGTACAATAATTTATAAAATTAATTAATTGGGGATAATATAGTGTTTTTTTATATACAATAACCCCTATAAAATATCATTTTTAATATACATAAAAAAAACTTTAAACGACATCTATTAAAAAAATAGAGGGATTAAGAGATAATTCTTTTATCTTAATCAATCGAATTCATCAAATTAAGAAATAGCTTTTCCTAATTGATTTTCCACCATTATCAATTATTCTTTTCAAACATGATTTTTTTTATTAAATTTATTTACGTTTCTTCATGGATAAAATCGTTCTTAAGTTTATTCGTCTTTCTTAATAAATCAAAATTAATAAAATAAATATTTTTCTTCGCATACAATTTCATATTTGTAAATCTAATACAAAGAGAGAAAATTTTTCATAATATATGTTTCTCACTCTAAAAATAATTTTAATATGATTTTTAATGTTTGTTTTACTGTTTAAAAAAAATCATGAGTTTTAATATATTATGGGTGAAAAACAATTAAAAATGAATAAAATAGAAAATCGAGTTGCTAGACATTGAAGATCACATTTGCGTTTAATTCTTCTCACACTGTAAAATGTTTATAAATGGTTTATTACTAATTTAGTTTTTGTCTATTATTGATTTACAAATGGTTTATTATTTGTCTACAAATAGTTTATTTTAGGTTTATTTTTTGTTTATATAACCATAGATAAACAAAAACAGAGAAGAAAAACAATTAAGACATATACATCATTTTCAACCTCTAACAAACACGATTTTTTCTCCCTTCATGACTAATTTTTAGTTCAAAATGTTCATTTGTTAACTATTTTTCATCTAAAATACATAAAAGAAAGAGAAAAATAATTAGAACTTGACATTATCTTCAATCTCTAACAAAATATGATTTTTTTATAATAACATCAAGTAAAATATGTTTATACATAGTAAAATGTTTATTTTTATTTAGTTTATTTCATTTTAGGTTTATTAGTTCAAAATTTAAAACATAAATAAATAATTTATAGGAAAACATTTATTTTAGGTTTATTTTGGGTTTATTTTTATTTATGCAACCATTGATAAACGAAAGAAACAAAAATAACAATTATGATATAGACATCATTTTAACCTCTAACAACTATGATTTTCTCTTTCTTCATGACTGATTTTTCATTCAAAATGAAACTATTTTTCATCTAAAATGCATAAAAAAAAAAAAGAAGAACAAATAGAACTTACTATCAACTTCAAACTCTAACAAAACATGATTTTTTTTTTATAACAGCATCAAGTAAAATGTATTTATACACATTAAAATATTTATTTTTATTTATTAACTTTTATTTTATGTTTATCAGTTCAATTTTTTAAAAAATAAATAAAGAAAATAGTCTCTAATAAAATATTTATTTTAGATTTATTTTTAATTTATGCAACTATCAATAAAACAAAAGAAATAAGAATAACAATTAGGATGTAAATATCATTTTTAACTTCTAACAAACATGATTTTCTTTCTTTTCATGACTAATTTTTAGTTTAAAAATATTCATTTGTTAACTATTTTTCATCAAAACGTATAAAAACTCATGATTGTTTATTTTAAAAAACAAAAATAACTATTAAATCTTAAAAAATAAAAAGAAAAACACATATATATCTTCATTTTCTTGTTATTTTTTAGAGAAAAAAAAAAAGGAAAGTATGAAAAACAAACTTTTATCGTTATCGTTTATCTTATTATTATTCATCTGAATTTTTTATCTCTAAATCAACAAAACATATTCAAATCTATTTAAATTAACTTTTTTTCTTCATTTTTTTAGAGAGAGAGTGAAAGAAATAGAAAATATGTTGTTGTCCTCTTCTTCTTATTATTCTTTTGTGTTATTTCTTTTTTTTTCACTAAAAAAAGTAAAAACAAAAAATATTCTCATCACATATCAATTGTAATTGTACAAAAACGAACAAAATTAAAGAATAAAAATTAAGAGCATAAAAAAGTAAAATATTTTAGATAAAAATATTTTTTCTAAACATGTGAGATATAAATTTCTTTAGAAAGAAAAAAAAGGTGTACAATGTACTTATCTCTTTTGTTGTTAGGTCCCACAATGGATTATTACAGTGTTTATTTTCAGGCCCCAAAATGGATTATTATAGTGTTGTATTTTTAGGGTCCAAAATGAGTGTTTTGTTTTTAGGTTGCAATAATTCAGAGTTCAATTTTAGACCTCCGTAATAGATTATTATAGTGTTTTATTAAGTCTTATAATGATTGGACTTATAGATTTGGATCCAAGCATAGCTAAAATATTTGAAATTAATTACTTGCTTAATTAGACCTTAACACGTTAATATTCCTTTCAATTTTATTCATTTTTCAATATGAGATTTCTTACACTATTCTCAAATTTATTTTGATCCAAAGACATAAAATGGTTAAATTTATACCCTTCCTATTTTTATTCATTTCTTAGTGTGAAATTCCTAATAATTTATGAATAAAAAAATCTTCAATATTCTAAAAAAGAAAAAAAATTAAGATTAGAAAAATTTAGCAAATCGCAATAAAGAGAGAATACTAAAAATAAATGTTAACTTCATTGATAATCAACACCTTTTTAGAAAATATATATTTGATATGAACTTTATTTAATAAAAATAAACTACACAAAGTATACATAAACAATAAAAGGGTTAATTACTCTATACTCTTTGACATTTGTTATATAAGTTATCTCTCACTTTTCAATATTATACTAAATTATTTTTCATAATTGCTCCGTTACATTAAAAAGTCGTTCAGACGGTAAAGGTCATTTTTCCGTTAATGAAGAACTTCTTATAGTAATAGGGTAAACGCAAAGAATAACTTGGTATAATATTGAAATGTGAGAAATGATTCAGTTAAAATATGACAAATGTCAATAGATTTATAGTAATTAACCAAATAAAATTTCAAGTTCATTTTTTACCAAATTCTTTTTGATTAATGAAAAAAACCTTTTTAATATCATAAGAATTTTTTCAGTTTAACGAAACAAATATGAAAAATGACTTGATATAATATTAAAAACAAGAGATGAATTAGTTACATATGATAAATATCATATGTTCAAAATAATTAACCCAATGGTAGAACTTCATAACTATAAATAAGTTTCGTAAATATCATATATTCTTTAAATTCTCTAAAAATGTTTCTAAATGATATTTTAATTCAAAAGACAAGATAAATTGGATATACAAACTAACTAAATTATGCGTATTGTATGATTGGAAATTCTTTATTCTTTTAATCTCTAAAAAAAGTATATTTATTTGTATTGATATAATGGTTATAATGAAAGTTACATGGCACTCTAAGTTTGATTTGGTTAGTAGCATATGTATTCAAAAACTTCTTGGCCGTTGGTTCATTCTTCCTCCCGTCGTAACTAAAGAAACCCCCCAAAGGGGGAAAAAAAACAAAAAGCTATATGTAGAGGTGCAAAGGGATTGTTTTGGGTTGGATCGCTTTTGTGTCGGGTCATTTTTGGATCGATACATTTTTTGTTTGAATTAGGTTTGAATCACCCATCAGGTCGTCCATGCAGAAAATATTTCGGATTGAGTACGAATTTACTTTTAAAATTGATATTTATAGTCAGATAATTTTTTATTCACTTTAAAATATCCACTTGAATTTTTTTATCATTTATGCAATATTTTCTCATAATTTATTAAAAGAAAATAATAAATTTTTGTTGAAAATTATTTTTAGTAAGAAGATTTTGTATAAAATGAAATTTAATTAAATTTGTATTATTTAAATATTTAATAAATTAAATATAATTTATTTTATTAAGCAAAAGATTATATATTATGAAAACGATTGAATTAAGTCCACATAAAATTATATTCAAGTAATATATCATAATTTAAATTAATTTTCAAATAGACATAAAATTATATTCAAGTAATATATCATAATTTAAATTAATTTTCAAATAGATATATAATATTCAATGATAGAAAATCATTCATTATAAAAAAAAATTTGTGTATTACGATAAAATTTATGTAACAAAATTAGATTTGTCTTAATATATAATTTTATTGTAATAAAAATCAAATTTATAACAATTATTATAAAAAAATAAGTAAAATTGTTGATAAAATTTTTTACTTATTAGATAATTTAAAAAATTATGATAAAAATTTAGATTAGTTCCTCAAAATTTAAACTTTTATGCCATTTTAAATTATATCCAAAACTTTTTATCAAATCAATTATACTATAATTTAACAAGTTGATTTTAATTATACATCAAATCAAAAATATAATTTACTAAAGTGTATTTAGACTCAAATGATCATTATATTTTTTTCAATTAGTTTAATTAAACTTAAAATTAAGTTTATGACTTAATTAATATATTTATTTTATTTTATTCAATTTAATCTTATTTTTGCATAATTAAATTTATTATGTATTTTTGTATGATGAATTATAATTTTATCTGTAAATTTAAAATAAAAAATTTTGAAAATTTAAAATCATAATTTATAAAATTTCTCAATCTTTTCTTAAAAAATTAATTATTATATTCTAAATAATAATTATTCAAACTATTTAAATAAAATTTTTAAAAAATATTTAAAAAATTATTTACATGAACTTAATTAAGATTATACTTTTATTTTATATTCAATTTAACCCTTTTTTTGCTTAAATAAATTTATTATATACTTTTATATGAAAATTTTAATTTTACATTTAAATCTATAAATTTCTAAATTTATAATTCATTAAATCTCTCAATATCTCATTTAAAAAATGTTTCTCTCAATCTATCCTTAAAATTTTAATTTTTATATTTTAAGTAATAAATTATTTAAAATAAAAAATTTAAGTAATATTTAAAAAATCAATTATATGAGTTTAATTAAGATGATTTTTTTATTCAATTTGATCTCATATTTTAATTAATTAAATTTATTATATACTTTATTTGATAATTTTATATTTAAATTTAAAAATATAAAAATTTTGAAATTTCAATTTAGAATTTATAAATCTCTCATTTAAAAAAAATTCTTTCATTCTCTTCATAAAAAATTAATTTATATATTTTAAATAATAAATTATTTAGACTATTTAATATAAAAATTTTTAAGAAATATTTAAAAAATCAATTACAAGATATGAAATTGAAAATTCTGAAAAAAAGTTATCCTTAAAATAAAAATTAAGAATTTATTAATTTATTATTTAAATATGTAAAAATAAAAAATATTATCTTTTTAAGATTTAAACTTAATTTTGAACTTATTTGAACTAATTGAAAAATATAAAAGTTAATTTAGTCTAAATATATACATTATTAAATGCTAATTTTGACTTAGAGTATAATTGAAACTAATTCATCCAATTAACATCTAATTGGCTTAATTAAAAACTTTAGACCCTTTTGAAAATTAACAAAAAGGTCTTGAATTTCCTTAATCATTGAGTCACAAATTTTTAATTTGAAAATTTTTGTCATAATAACTAAGCATATAAAATAAATTACAACATGTCATAATAATATTTGTCATTGTATTAAATAATTTAAAAACTGTAATAAAATTATTTTATTAAAAGAAATAATTTTTATTATTACTAAATAATTTATCTTAATAAATAATAAATTAAAATTTAGACATATAAAAAGCTCAGTAAAATTAATAAATTTATTAAAATATAGAAATTTCATTATATTTTAAATAAAATATCAAATTTACATTTAATTAAATAATCTAAATATTTTTTTGAAATAAAATTTTTCTTTTTTCTTTTAATTATTCTACTTTTTATATATTTATTAATAAAATTTTTCTTTTTATATTATCATAAAATCAATTAGGTCAGGTTACGGGTTAATCTATTCGAGTTAGTTTTGATCCAACCCATTGAGTTGACCCTTACCAGAACTCAAAAAATTTCGGGTTTACCTAAAATTAGAAATGGGGATGAATCACCATTTTTTGAACGAATTTAAGTCAAAATTTTAGGTTAGATTAGAAATTGCAAGTTTATCTCTAGTTAGGTATATTAGGTCAATGGTATTTAATTTTTATTAATTCATTGATTCGTGGAAGGAAAGTCAATAGCCCATTTACCCTATGTTTGGGAGAGAGAAAAATAAGAGGAGAAGGAAAACAAGGAGGTAAAATAAAAGAAGAAAGACAAAATCCATTGTTTGGGAAGAGAGAGAAAATGGGAGGGGAGGGAAAATATTTGAAATTTTCCCCTATGCATTTTCTCTCCAAAATGGAGAGAAAAAATGGAAGAATGAGGAAATTTTGCTGAAATGACCATCCTACCCCTGAACATTGTAGAAAATTACAAAATATGAGCAAAAACCGGACCGAAAAACCTATTGAACTGAGCTGGTTCGGTTCGATTTGGTTTGATCCTTTAATAAAAGTAGTTTATTCCGTTATAATTTAAAAAAATTTTGGTTTCAGTTTTTTGTTCGATTTTTGAGATAGAAAACTGAAAAAATTGAATTAGTTGAAGTAATTAATAAATCAAATCTAATCGAATCGAACTAAATTTAAAATACATGTAATTTAATTGAAACAAACCGAATAGAACCAAACTTTTTATAAGATCGATTCAGTTCGATTTATAAATAGATAAATTTAGGTTTAATTGGTTTGTTTAATTCGATTTTTTAAAAAATTTCAGTTCGGTTTGATTTTAAAAATAAAAAATTTGGTTTATTAAAATTTGGTAAGAAACTGAACCGAACCTACCAAACTGCCTATTTGCTCACCCCTAATTACCGGGACCAAAGTTGCTTCATTTGTTCTTATTTTGCACTCGGCAATTCTCGGGTAATATTTCAATATTTAAAAAATATATTTTAAAAATATTTTAAAAAATATATTTAAAAATATTTAAAAATAAATTTATTTAAAAATATTTTTGTTACATTTCAATATTTAAAAAATATAACTTAATCTATAAATATATTTTTTTAACATTTCAAATATAAAAAATAATATAAATATATTTTTTTAACATGTCAAATATAAAAAATAATTTTAGAATTTTTTGCATATTAACATTATATTTATCATTACATAAATTTTAATTTCATATAAATAAAATCAATTAATTTATAAAATAATTATTTTTTACCATTATACAATATAATTATATATCTAAATATTTTCATTAATAAAGGGTAAAATTGAAAAAATATAAAATATTATTTTCCTTTCCTTCCATATTTGGCTATCCAAATAAGAAAAAATAAATTTATTTATTTTTCTCTCCTTTTTATTCAAATATGAGGAAGGAACCCTCCTTATTTTCTTTCCTCCGTGCATAATTTTGCCAAACACAGGCTTAGGGTTGGGGAGCAAGTCAATTACAATATTATCTCCTCTTCTTATCCTCGTTTAAAAGAGTTTGTTGTTCTGATAATTTATTAAGAAAAAGTAATTATTAACTGTACACTTCCTCCTAATTGTTAAGTATAGTGGAAATTAGTATATGTGGACAATTCAGGAAGAAACCTAGAAATTAAGAACGAAGGAGGATTTATTGGGCTAAAATTTCAAGTCATCAAAGGTCATTGAATACATGAATGGAACTGTATAGTGAATTAAATAGCAACTTATTTCTTGCTAAATTTATTTTGATTTAGATCCAAATGCTCTTCTCAAGTTTATTTTGATCCAAACACAACTAAAATGGTTAAATTTTATACCCTTTCTATTTTTATTCAGTTCTTAATGTGAAATTCCTAATAGTTTATGAATAAAAAAATCATCAATATTCTAAAAAGAAAAAAAATATAAGATGAAAGAGATTATAGAAAATTTTAACAAATTGCAATAAAGAAAAAATAACAAGAATGAGAAAATTCACAATTTTAACCCAAAACTTTTTAAAAAAAAATTTTTTAAAAAAAATAGATGAACTTTCATTTTAATTGCTAGTCTAATCTCGAACATAGTATATATTTTTTTGAACTTAAAATTTGCGAACATGCCTATCCACATGACATAGGACAAATCATAAAAGAAATTTTAAACTTTCAAGAAATTTTCATTCATATTTTGGACAATTTTTTTTCTGTTTCAAAACCATGAACTTTTATTTTAATTTTAAGTCTAGCCTCAGACTTGATAGATACTTTATTGAATATGATATTTGTTGACATGACATCACCCGCATGTTAATAGATACTTTATCGAATATGATATTTGTTGACATGACATCACCCACATGATCAAATTTACCTTATTGGACGAAAATGTTAATGTAATCACTCTCAATATGCCATTAATAATTTTAATTTTAAATAAAAAACTATTTTAATTTTTTAAAATTATCTCTAAATCCATAGATTATTTTAGATAAATAAAAAATTATGATCTTTAAAAGTATTTGATTTTTCTCAATATTTTTAAAGTTAAATTTGAGATCAAACCAGTTAGCTGCTAATTTGTGATTTAGCTGGTTCAATAGACCAATCCAGTTTAATAAGTAATTTTATTTTTTGAAAATATATAAATAATAATTAAATATATATATAAAAGATGATAACGTAATGAAAACCTATTTTTTTAAATTTCAATTTTAAGTAAAATAGTGTAATTTTTAAAAATTTTTAAATTCTTTTTACAAAACAACACAAATTTATATTTAACCAATTAGAAAAATTTATATTTTTAGAAAAATCAATTTATGGCTAAACTAATCTATGGATAATTTTCGAGACTATGCTTAAAATTAAAATCATGTTTAGAGAAACATTTAGAACAAAAATAAAAGTTCATGTATTTAAAATTAAAAAAATCTTTGTCCAAGTTACAAATGAATATATTTTTTGAAAGTTCAATAATTTTTTGTGATTTGTCCTAAATTTGGTCAAATAGATGGCCATGTCAGTGAATTTCAAGTTCGAAGAAGCATATGTCTTGTCTGACGCTTGACTTGTAATTTAAAAACAGTTCATCTATTTAACAAAAATTATACATAATTTAAATCTAAAAGTTGTGAAAAATCTTGGATTAAAATTGTGATTTTCTATAAGAATAAAAGTTAACTTCATTGATGATCAATACCATTTTGGAAAATATATTTGATATGAACGTCATTTAACAAAAATAAACTATACAAAGTAATTCATAACTATAAATAAGTTTCCAAAACATTATATATTTTTTATATTCTCTAAAAATATTTCTAAATGATATTTTAATTTAAAAGACAAGATAGATTGAATTTACTAACCAACTAGATTATGGGTATTGTATGATTTGGAAATTCTTTGTTCTTTTAATCGCTTATTTGTATTGATATAGTGGTTATAATGAAACCTACGTGGCACTCCAAATTTGACTTGTTTGTTGGAGTTTGGTTCATTCCCCCTTTCCTAGTAAGCCAAAAAAAAAAAAAAAAAGGCTACATGTGTTAAAGTCTGACGTTTATTAAGAAAAGTAATTATTAACTGTACGCTTCTCCTAATTCTTAAGTATATTAGAAATTAATATATGTTGGACAATTTAGGAAGAAAGCTAGAAATTAGGAGCGAAGGAGGATAACTTGGGCTACATTTTCAAGTCATCAAGGTCATGGTCTACCAACAGGCAAGTTACTGCTTTGTATTCAATGAATGGAACTATATAGTGAATTATATTAAAT
>CATIWR010136131.1:0-22418 GCA_949677035.1 Omphalea diandra | reverse complement strand
TATATATATATATATATATATATATATATATATATATATATATGAATTCTGTAATTGATAGTCATTCAATATATTAGACCAAATGTTACATGTAAATACAACAAAGATGCCATAAATACAATAATCTTTATGCCCTTTCCTGAAATAATTCATAATCCAACTAAAATTGAACCGGCGAAATTAATGTTTATGGTGAATAATAATCATATGCAGTATCCTGCTGCCTCCTTGATAGTTCGATGTGGGTTTGTTGTTGTGGCAATCACTTCCGATTTGAATTTATGTTCCAACAATTAATCAGTTGCAATTTTGAAAGTTGAAAATTTCCTATAGAAGTTTATGTAAAAGTCAAAGAATGAATATTTGTAAGTATATGTAAAAGTAAAAGAATGAATAATTGTTAGTTTGGTGGGTTACAGAAATGGAAAAAATGTCAAAGTTTGATGTCACCTAAAGATTCTGTTCAGTGTGTTATATATAAAAGGAAGTCTCAATATTATGAAAATTAGACAACCACGATGAATATTATTTCGGTGGCCATTCCTATCGGTCCTCTTTTCAAGGAGCTTCCACTAATTTACATTTTATATTGATCAAATTTGGAAAATGTGTTCATATTTTTCTGTTTTAGCTTGATGTAATATATTTTTATCTCACCTAAAAATTTGATTTGAATTCATTTAAAAAAAGTGATTTCAACTTAATTAAAAAAAAATATTTTAAATGACCTAAAGCTGATAATGTTAAAAAATATTTAAGTGGAATTTGATTTGATCCTGAATCAATTTAAAGATCAAAGCAAATTGATTGAATCTTAATATGATTCAAATTTAATTTGATTTAAAATATTCAAAATTAAAGTTATGAGTGTCTCAGTTAGAAAATTGAAAAAAAATATTTTTTGTATTTTAATTGATAATTGAATCTGTTTATAATTTAAATAATTTAATTTTAGTCTATCTAAAAAAATATACTTTGAAATTAATTCTATTTGAATGTACTTCTTGCACCCTCTAGTTTTAGCTATAAGCTTCTAAGCATATGTATGTATAAAGGTAGAAACGAGTTGATATATGGGAGTTTTATTTGGCTAAAAATGGAGTGAATAAAGAGCGCTTGTTAGGCAATATCAGGAGTTTAGGTGGACCCCAAAGCGAGAAACGTAATTGGTAGTTCTGAATGGGCACAAGAAATAGCCCTAATTAATTAATGAACTATATTTAACATGTAAAAATTAATTCTTTGGAAAGATTACAAATTATTTTTCGGACAAAATAAATTTGAAATGATCAAAATATAAGTGCCATGGTCGATATAAAATAAAAATAATTTAAATTTGACATAATTTAAATTATTAAAAATATTATAATTTTAAAATTAAAATAATTTTATTTTTTTAAAATTGAGTGATTTAATTATATTTATAATTTTAAAATTATCTAAAATTATTTCTATACTCGGCTTGATGATTAAGAGAAACCAATCTAAAATTCAAAATATTCTAAACCAAACTTTCCTGATCTAATATATTTGTTACCTTTAGTGCTGAGCCAAAAAACATACACATATGACCTTCTATGAAAAATTAAATGATAATATAAAAAATATAGTTAATTAAAGAAAATCCTAACATTTTACTAAACTCATTCAAAATTAGAAAAAAATATGAAAAAATAAATCTTAAAGTTTCAAGTACCGTTAAAATTAATTTGAAACTAACTACTGTGACAACATAAATATTAATTTTAAAGCACCTCCAATATAAACCTCAATCATTCAAAAAATTATATTTTTAGTGTTTTATCAATTTTAATAACACATGTGAAATATTGATCTGATTGTAGATTTTGTGAATAAACAAATAAAGTTAAAATTCTTAAACTCACAATTTCAATATAAAATTAATAAATAATTTAAAATTTTGAATTGTGAAATTAAAATATATTATAAATAAAATAAGAAAATTTTATTATATTTTCAATGCATATTGTTTATTTTTATGATTTTTCTTTTCAATATTTTATTTATATTTCAAAAATCTATAATCAATCGATGTTTGACATTTGAATTTATCTTATTAAAATTTATTTTGGATAAATGAATTGGAAACATTTTTAATGATAGGAGTTTTTGTTAAAAGTGTGAAAAATGTGTATAATATATATTACGTTTAACGGTAATTTTGAATTTAAATTTTTATGCGTCAATGCGATTTTGATCCAAATTTTAAAAATTGCTAAAATAGTTCAAACTCATGCAATTGAATGTAATATTAATCAATCCATGTATTTATAATGCATTTTCTAATGAAATTTATGTAAAAGAATAGTGAAATTTTATTGAAATATCTTTTATGTTTATATGATTTACGATTCTGGACTGTATATTATTATTAATTTTGGTCAAGATGTAAATTATGCTAATATTATATTCAATTTTCTGATTATGGTTTATCTCAATAATTTTTAAAATTTGAATTAGAATCACACTACACGCAAAATTTTAAATTTAAATTAACACTTGGCATTTATATTCACATGTTTTTTATTCAAGAACTGTACTAAAAGTTGATGGTAAAGTTGGATTCCTTTTTGGTAATTAACCCTAAAAAATAATTATATATAGCTTCATAAAAATTAATCCTACATGAAACGCTAATAATAAAAATTAAACGCGCAGGCTCAGTTTGACTTAAAATTGAAATGCACGTCTGGCATAAAGTTGAACTCTATGATGCTATTGGATGGCAAACCCCAACATTTTAGTACAGAGAGAGACACCAACATATTCAATGATCCATTTGATATTAATTAGGACCATAATATTCAATGATTTATTTGATTTTAATCAAGAATATAATTAGTTAGAGTGACATTTGGAAATGACCACACCCAGCTTAATCAATCAATTAAATATGAAAAAAAGTTAGTATAGGCCAGGAATTCTTCAATCAAGAGCTATGCTAATTAAAAAGGTGTTTGGATTGTTGTAATTATTTTAGTGACTGAATTAGTGTATCAAACTTTTCAATCAAGGGGTTAAATCAGTTGAAAGGTGAATTTGCTCGTCTATTTTATTGATCAATTGGATGGTATAATAATAGCATGAGAATTTTTTTTTTTTTTCTCTGAATCTTTTTATTTTGATGGAAATTATTTGTATAGTATACAATTGACAACATTAAAGAGGTAATATAAAAAATGACTTGCAATTTATTAATTTATCTGTTTTTATGTAAATATATATTAATATTTTATAGAATATACTTTGCACATGTTTTTACCTTTTTATTTTAATAAATTTTTAGAATATTATATAAAAATTTTATATTCAACAATTAATAATTTATATAAATGAAAATTTAATTTTTATCATTTTTCTCCTTATTATAAATTAAAGAATGATAAAAAAAAACAAAAAAGAGCTCAATGCAAATTTTATATACACTAAGAAAATAACTCACTAAGGTTGTGAAAATTATAATCAAAAGATAAATAAAAAAAATAAAAAATCTAATGAGATTTTTGCATTTAATGCATTTCCAATTTGCAAACATTTCATATATTTTTAGAAATTTCAAATATTTCTAAGAATTTTAGATTTTTTTAAAGAAATTCTAGATACTTTTAAAAATTCTTGATAATTCTGGATATACGCAAAAGAGAAAAACCTTAGGGATTATTGACGCCTAAAATTTAAATCTTTTCGAATTTTGATAAAATTGGTCAATCCTTTTAATTTTGGTAAAATTAGTCAAAATTAATAAAATTTTGACAAATTTACCCAAAATTCAAATTAATCAAGATAAAATTATATATTACATGACTTGAAAAACTAATTGACATTAATTTTTATAAAAAAAATTAGTAAAATCAATTAATAGTAATTACTAACATCAATTAACATTATTTTAACTCAATATTTTGATCAAAATAGAAAAATATATCACGTGACGTGGCAAATCAACTGACATAAATTTTTATAAAAAATAGTAAAATTAGTTAACATTAGTTATTGATATCAATTAATATTATTTTAACTCAATATTTTAAAATTGATCAAGATAAAATGATATATCACATGATATGACAAATTAACTAATATAAATTTTTATTAAAAAATTGTAAAATCAATTAACATTAGTTACTAATATCAATTAACATTATTTAACTCCATATTTTAGTTTGAAGCATTATCGTATTTTGATCAATTTGAATTGTGACTAAATTACCAAAATTTTATTAGTTTTGTTTAATTTTGCCAAAATTAAAAGAATTGATCAATTATGTCAAAATTTGAAAAAATTTGAATTTTAGGAGCTAATAAGTCAAAACTTTACATACTTTAAGAAATCCATAAAATTCTAAATGAATTAAAAAATTTTAGATGTCCTTATTATCTTATATATTCCAAATACGTCAAATATCCCCAAACTTCTAGATCCGTTGAAATCTTTTAGATTTCTCGATACTTCATGTTATTAGACTTTCCAACAAAAATGATATATATCTCTACATTTATAACATTATAAAGAATAGTCATTAATAAGGGTTATTTATAGACACCTATCTTTCTCACTGAGGTCCCTTTCTCTTAAAAATACACCAAGATAATAACTAATCAATAATTAAGAAGGTCTTTCATAATTCTTTCATATATATGTGTGTGTGTGTTATAAAGAAAAGTCATTTATAAGAGTCATTTATATAAACTTATTTTTCTCATTGAGGTCCCTTCTTTTTTTTTAAAAAAAAAACCAAGATAATAACTTATCAATGATTAAAAAGGTCTTTCATACTTCAAGATTACTTATAAGCATTAAAATAGAGGCATAAACCTTAAAAGTCATTTTAAAAACATGAGTTTTAGGTTTATCTTCTTAGGGTAAAAAGTTATTGAAATTCGAAAGTTAATAAACGTAACATCAAACTACAATTTCTTAACCCAATTTGGGAAACTTAGAGGTATTGTCTCTTGGTAATGCCATTGTCACCCATACACATCTAGTTAGTTGTTACTCACTCTTCAATGATTGTTATTGGCTAATGTAATAGTTATAGACTTCAAATGCCCTTTAGAACTTAAAAAATTTTGTTTTAAGGCTTTGGTGACTAGGGAGAAAGTTATGGTTGAATTTTTCCCAAGTAATTGCCATTTTCAACTTCCCTATTCAATACCATAAATAGAAGTGCCTCTTTCTCCCCTATTTGAAATCATTCAAAAATAGTAGAAACCTTCTAAGAAAGCTCTAGAAAAAGAAAAAATGAATAAGGTTCTTTTCAAATGAGGTATCAAGCTATCTTCTTCATTTTTTCGACAACATATTTTTAGTTTTCTTCAGTCTAGTTTAATCTTTAGGTTATCTAGTGTTTTGGCCATTGATCAACCCAAAGTGGTCCATATCATTCTTATGATGTTTAAAATTGAATCTGAGTTAAAATGGAGTTAAGGTCAATATTATGACATCATAAGTGTTATTTATTATATATTTATATGTTATCATTACAAAAAGACCTTGTCATTGCTTTTGAGTTGATGTTTCCTTAAGTCTTTGATGGTTTAATAGTGTTTTGTGATGTTTTTATTGAGTTAATAGTGGTTATAATTGGCAAAGAAACAAGATAACACTTACCTATTATTTTTTTAGCCCATTATTTCACCATCAGCACATTTATGTCAAATTGGAACCCTAAACTCCATTTTTATTCTAAGAAAAATCATATGACCAATTCATGCCATACAATGCATTTTACTCAATATGTCTTCATTTATCAAATCATTTAATATTTTGAGCCAAACTTTTAAAATTTATTCAAGGACGAATTGCACGTCCATTTAACTTTTAGACCCAGTTATTTTGCCCATTTACTTGGCTACAAAACATTAAGGCATAATTATTTTAGTTGGGTTATAAATACGTGGAATTGATAAGATTCTTCATTTTGCAACCCTTTATTCTCGTAAAATCCTTAGTTTTTCTTCTTATGATCCTATGCCATCCTTAGCCCATTTCTATTAAATAAGTTTTATACAAGTGTTAATCATCATTCATCCAAGATTTCTTTAATTTGGACATGGATTGAAGCTTGGCATTTTTCCCTCCATCTTTCATTTTCTTTTCTAATCTAGTGTTGTTATCTTGTTTTTAGCTTGTTGGATTTGTGTTTTATATGAAGAAAACATAAAATGCAGCTACAATTTATGTTAGGTTTGGGTCTATGACCTAAAGAACAAATTAGGAAAAATAACAAATTAAAGGTTAAAGCATGTAATTTATACTTCTTAATTTTTAATTGTGATAATTTAGAGTTATTTAAGATTTGGGTTAATCATGAGCATGTCTAGACATCGAAAAATCATAAGAGACACATAAGGTTTAGTAAGGTATTATAGCTTTTCTTCATATTTCTTATTTAGTATTGTTGAACAACTAGATAAAAGAAGAGACTAAAAGCATTAAAACTTTAGTGTAGAAGTTTTTTTTTTTTTTTTTTAGTTTGGATAGCACGTTGTAAATAGAAATTACTTATTGTGACATTCTACCATTTTTCGCCCACCTTGTTATTATATTGAGGCATTATATGACTGTATAAAGGTAAGTATGATGCATATCGCTTATGTGAAATACAAATCCACTTCCATATTGAGATGCATATATTAGTTAGGCTAAATGTGTATATTCAACTTATGTTATGTTGTAGCTCTTGTAGATGATTTGGTTTGTTATAAAAAGTTCATGATTAATTATAAAAAATGAATGACGAATGAAAATTTTGAAAATAAGTTAAGGAATGCTAAGTTAGTTAAGGTTTGAGATCATTCCCCTCGCTTTAATTATGCAAGATGGATCGTATTAGAGATCACTCCCATCATCTAAAGTAAAGGATAAAGCATAAGAATTGTGATGAAGGCCTTTGTAACCTAAGTAGATAAATAAATGACTCAAATTATCTTTGTCTATTATTGATGTAATCTTTAAGTGTTTGCTTACTTGTATAAACCATATAACACTTTAGAAAAATCATAGGTTCATATTGTATACTTCATGGTGATAAGTTATGTCAATAAATATTTACTTATTGAATTGAGACAATTATTCTTCTCCTACTAATACTTTAATTTAGATGCAGTGGAGCCATTAAGACAAGATTTATAGTTTTGTATGCTTAAGATTATTACACCTTTGATATTTTAAGTTATGAATAACTTAAGGAAGAATGTACATATATTATTAATTAAAAATATGGCTTTAGATAATTTCTATTAGGATTTGATATCTTGGTGTATGTATGTTAAGCTCTTTAGTAAGTTGGTTACCTTTATAGTTATATGAGAGGCTTATAGCCTTTTATTAAGTTTATATACTGTGCCCTTTTAAGTTTCAAGTTTTATATATGATATCGCATATTTACAAGTTGTCATATGTGATACAAATAAAGGTTGTTTAGTTCCTTACCTATATGCTTTAGCACAAGTCTTAAAATCCATCAAGAATCAAGTGAAGAGCTTGATCTTCAAATCCCAACTAGACCTCTATAAAACCTATTTCTAGCAACATAAGTTATAAATATTCAAAATTTTGTAATTCAAAAGCTAAATTAACTAAAGCCAATTAAGTCTAGAATTAACTAGTTTATGCAATTATTAAGCCTTCATTCAATAATATCAGTAAGTCTTTTCAAGCACTTAAGAAGAGAAATCAATCTCAGAAAGCAAAAATTGCTAAAAGAAAAATATTATTCAATGATCCTTTATGGCCGAATAAGATGCTTTAAATAGCCTTTATAATGTTTGAAGAAAAACCCTAATTCTAAAAGAAAATCAACCACCAAGAGTTTGGCCTCCTAAAAACTAGCTAAATTAATTATCCTAATGCAATAAGGAAACGAAATAATGAATTCCTATTGGCCAAGTCATATTCGGCCATACCACTTTTCTTACGGCTAAAATACCTTAATTGAGTTGCTTACAATAAAGAAAAACTAACAAAATATCCTAAAATATATGCCAAAGATATTCAACCAATGAGAAAAAAGTATAAAGACCATAAGGAAGATAATGCCAACTAAGTAAATCTTTAGAAGATCTTTGACTTGTTGACTTTATCTCTTTATCCAATCTTATATTAAAGCCTATGTTCCTTGTCATGGCTGAATGTTGTCTTGGTTAGGACATATCTTCCCATGTTGTTGTAACTCATGTCTTTTAGGACAACCTTATCCATAACAACTTTGTCCACTATGTCTTATTTGAACAAGTTTTGTCATAAAATTATAAAATTTTTGACTTTGTCTCCAATTGTTGTTGGGCTTGTTAAATGGAGTCTAAGGAAAGTATCCATGAACTAAATCAAGTGAATATGAGCCTCAATTGGGCTTGATGAAGATCCACTAATCGAACCCACTAATTGCTTTTTGCTCCAATCTTTACCATATTGGACCTCACTCCTAAGCTTGTCTTCTTGGGCTAATTTAAGTGTAACTTCCCTTTCCATGAATGCTCTAATTGCCTCTTTGAACTTCTTGAGTCACCTCCATGTTATTAAGCCTTAGACTTGGAATGAATCCTTAGGCTTGCCATCCATGCTTGCATCAATATGGGTTGGTTAGAATGGTAAGAAAGGTTGTCCTCTCACATTCCTTTAAGATCTTTATATGCCATAAGTGAGAAGAGATTTGAGTTTAGGTAAAAATAGATTATGCAAAGTTTAGATTTACTATGACTTCTAGTGGCTTTAAGTCTACCCAATACTTAATGCTAGTTTGATCTATAATTTTATGCCATGAAAAATATACTTTACAATTGAACTACAATAATGCAACTTCACAGGTATATCAAGGAGAATTGGTTAGCTCATCACTCTCATATATGATCCCTTAAAAGATTAAAACCCTAATTGTTGTGTTTTCTTCATGTTATATCTCTTTATTACACCATGTCATAAGGGTAAACAACTACATGTGATTTTAATTCTGTATTTAAAAAGGATAAGTACTTAGGATTTTAATTGAAATAAATTCTACCTCTTTTATTGTTGTTTTCTTAATTCTATATTTTATTTAGGCATCAACTCAATAAATTTAATTCTTTAATTTTTTTAACATAAAAAATAGAATAGGTCTAACCCCTTCATATTATGTACGCTTAGCTCCCAAGCTCAAATTTTAGTTTATGGCTAATACTTTTCTTATGGAGCATATAAAGGATTTCATATTTTGCATTTTAGAAATAAAATAAAAGGAGCTTAAAAAATTTAGCTTTGATGGACCTCGTAATTTTTTTGCATCTTAACTCTATTCACAAGATGAGATACTCAACAATATGGATTTCTCAAATCCAACAAAACTTGTTAAAATTATCTCTAAGCGCTTACACCATTTGTTATATATATATATATATATATATATATATATATATATATATATATATCACCTTTGCAATAGAATTATGTTGATGTCCCATCATTAACTATCAACAACAATAAGAAGTACATCAACTAGTTAAAAACACTTTTATCACTACTAATGTTACTACACCAAAAGAAATCATAATACTCTCATCAATACAATTATTAATTATGAACAAACTAGTAGTTCCTCTTATTCTCTTTTAATCATAATTAATCAACCCATTACTTCTATATAAAGATCAAAGCTCTTGATAGCATTCATATAATTGAATGTCCTAGGAAAGGACACATGTCTTATGAATGGTATCCTCAAATCGAAGAATTAAAGTTCAAATAAGTGGGCAATTATCAAAACTTGAACACTGAACAACCGAACAAGCAAACCGTTCATAGGTTCAGTAAAAGACAAGAAAGACTAACGTTTGAAAATTGTCAGGCAGTTATAGATTGTGCTCTCTCTAAATATTTAGGGACTATATAAATAAAGATAATGGTTACTACTTGGCATGAGTGAAAAGATCTAGAAGGATGAAAGTATATATCTATTCTCGTCATTTTACAAGGGAGGTACATTTTGCTAGGTTTTTCATAATTTTTTACTTGATCTTTTAGCATTTAAGCATCCAAGTCTTCTTTTTACATACTCTGACTTAATCATCAAAGTGGTTGTGGGACACCACCATACTTATATTTGTCCATCTTTACAAGTCATTCTTCCTCTTTAAGGTCAAAGGACTATCAGTTGGCTCTATCTGTAGGAATCTTTTATTGTTTCATCATTTACCTTTCTTTAAGTTCCTATATTCACTTCTTAAAACACTTCTTTTTGTAAATGTTACCCTTTGATCATAAAAAGAGAATGACCAACTATTTTAGAAATGCATCACACCCCTTTCAGGAGGAAGAAAACTCCCCAGAATATACATCATCCCACCACCCTGTTAACCCTATTGCCCAGGCTGCTGCCACAACCATTGAAAATGCTTTAACTCAATTTCAAGAGGCTCTGACGAGAACCATGAAAATGACCTTGGACTCCTTTAATGCGCACATCACTACGACTTTGAATGTTAACTCAGTAGGACTCAACTCTACGCTTGCCAGGGATGTTAAGTAATCCTTTCCTCAAGAAAACTCATAAGGTCAAGACCACCCATTAAAATGTTTTTGTAGACATGCATAATGAAAAATAATAATTTTCTGCATGTAACCTGTTTAGGATTCATGTGATTCGATTAAATTGAAAAAGAGGATGCAAAAAGCTTACCAATTTAGATGAATGATTGCAAATTTATTGAAAGGTAAGGATGGGGTTTACATTAGTAACACCTAACCTCAATCTTAGAGTTGGATCTAGATGTCACCAAAGGATGATCACCCTATACAAGTATCCATACAAATAGAATTTATCCAAAATGCAAGGTGTGTTAACACTAGGATCTCTCTCTCTATCTCTCTCTTTATTTTGTGTTTTGAAGGAAAAAGTTAATTCCTCTTTTTCCATACAAAATCCTAATAGAGAGAGAAGAAAACCAATATCTTTTATATAATATCTTTTATTATCTTCAACAAATACTTAAAAAGAGAGAGAGAAGAAAAACTCAATTTCATTTTGGGCTTATTTTAAGGGTGTTACCATGTAGGTTCACATAATATTGGTAGTGACCCAAAATCATTTATGACCCACAAGTCATAAGTGACATCTAGTAAGACATTATGACTATTTAAATTATATGAAGGTCCATAATCTAACCTAATCTATTTTACAAATAGTATTATAATCCTTTTGTCACTTTATATCTCAATTGAACATAAGTCATGGATCATGTCATCCATATATAGTTCAATTTTTTCTCGATCTCCAAGTAGACTGATATAAAATGACATTAATAACCTTTATCAATTTATTACTGCATGACCATGCAATCCTTTTCAGTCTAACTTATCGAATGGCTTGGAGATATATTTCTCATAAAAATATATGAGGGACAAATTCCTTCTCAATCATCCATATTCCTCTATATGATTTACTCCCTGTCAAACATTGGTCTGTATGATCATTCAATT
The DNA here is from genome assembly GCA_949677035.1 of Omphalea diandra. NCBI lineage: Eukaryota > Viridiplantae > Streptophyta > Magnoliopsida > Malpighiales > Euphorbiaceae > Omphalea > Omphalea diandra. Next base: position 10,942 of record CATIWR010136131.1, on the reverse strand, counting down.
AAAGATAATGTTGGACTTTATCAAAATATGAAGTTTATCATATTGGATTTAATGGTGATTTTCAGGTTAGAGGATTAAGTTAACACTATTGCATGATAATTGCTTACGATTAATAATCCATGTAGTGTTCTCATAGCAGCTCGATCCAATACAATGTTTCTTAAACATGTATCTATGTGTTTGACTTAATATCACATATCCATGACTTGTAAAACATAGTCATCAATCACACACATACTAGTCTTCTTTCATTATTATCCTAACAATAATGACCGACTAGGGACAAGTTAGAATGTAATTCTTTATACCTAAAAGTTTTACTATCAAGTCACACATTTGATGACATTAGGTAGAATTAACTATTCATGAAATTTATTATTTAGTTGTAACAAAAGAGATATTTAATAAAAAGCAATCATGACATTATAAAAAATATTCATTACAAGCATTGGCCTAGGGCACATAACTAATACAAAACAATAGAATTAAGACACTAGCCAAAAATAAGGGAATATCTAACACTGATCTATAAGATTAAGTTGACTCTTAAGAGGAACATTCCAAGGCCGAATGTGGTTCCATGAAAAAATACCTAGACATTTTACCCTTAACTTGGAAGATCATAATAGAAAAGTTTTTAACTAAATGGAAGCTTCCTATTTTACAAATGTATAATAGAATAGGAGACCCTCAAACGCACCTCTTAAGATTTCGAATGACTATGCTATATAGTGACATCTTAGATGCCATCCTTTATAAAGTATTTCCTACCACTCTTACCAAAATGGCACAAAAAGTGGTGCCTTCAGCTACCAACAAGCTTGATTCATTCCTTTAAAGAGCTAGAGGAAACTTTCCTTGCCCGGTTTGTCACTAACTTTCCTCATAAAAGGAAAACCAACTCTTTAAGGTCGTGTAGGCAAAGGGAAGGGGAAACTATACGAGAATACATTGAAAGGTTCAACAAAGAAGCCATTGAGATCAAAATTATCAATGTTGAAACAATAGTAGAGATGATGAGACCCGAGACCACATTTAGAAGGTTAAAGGGCAACCTCCACACCAAAATAATCGACTCCTACTTTGAGCTCATCTCTATAGCTTAGAGGTACATTGAGTTAGACGAGGAGAAGCAAAAAAAAAAAGGTAAAAGTGGTGAATGGTATGAAGACTTGACAGTTTTATTTGCCAAAGACTTTAGAATTATACTTATTCCTTCAGTAAAATAAAAATAGTGGAGATTCACAATTCGTACCACTCAATAAAGTAGAGGTAATATTCTTTTATGGATAAAAGAAAATGATACTAACATAAAGTAGCCTCGAAGGCTTAACTTTGATAGGGTAGCTAAAAGGGATAAATTTTTGTTTTGCAGGCTCCATAAAGATCACGAGCACGACACAAAACAATGTTGGAACCTTAAAAAAGAAGTTGAGAGGCTGATACAAATAGGCACCCTTCAAAAATTCATAAAGAATGATAAAGGAAAAAGACCTAAAAAGAAGACTATAAATAGAGAGTAATTAACATGATTATAAGAGGCGATCAACCTAACTCCTCCACTAAGAAATGCTAGTGATTATATATCTTAATGATAGATGTGGAGAAAACAATCATGCTGCAAGTAACGTTTGGCCTCGAAGATAAAAAAAAATATTGAGGATCCTCACAATGAAGCATTGGTAGTAAAAAGAATAATCAACCAATATTTGATGAAGAGAATGTTGGTGGATAGAGGTAGTGCAACCAACGTACTCACAAAACAAGTATATAAAGCCATGGGAGGAACAGTAGCAAACCTCTAAATAACAAGGAAACCTTTTGTCAAACTTAGAGGAAAGTAGCTAAAATCTATAAGGATAATCATTCTACTAGTATAAATGATATATGAAAATTTAGGCCTAACCTTTGAAGTAAGAACGTTGTTTTATATAATAGATGAAGAATTTCCATATAACGGTATTCTTACAGGCCATATTTATATGAAATAAGAGTAGTGTATAACATATAATGCCTGACTATGAAGATACCTATACCTAAAGGAGTAGTAATTGTTAGAGGGAGCCAGAAGTCAAATGTAAGCTCCTAGCCCTCTAACAAAATGAAAAGGCATTTGTAAGTGATACACTTGATCCGAAGTAAAGGGAATGATCACAACTAGTTGGTAAGCTAACCGAGCTTAAAATTTTCATTGACAAAATAGTTAAGTATGGTACAAATATGAGTTAGCTAGCAATTGAATGACTAACCTATGTCATTTAGAAAATTTTCAAGATGTTCACCTTTAAGCCAAATAAGATACTTGGGATCCACCCTTCGATGGCTTATCACATATTGAATATGGATCCTAAGGTAAAACTAAAAGACATAAAGCGATAGGAGATGAAGTATCCAAACTCCAAAATGCAAATATTATTAGAAAAGTAAAATACCCTGATTGGATGACCAATGTTGTGATGTTTAGAAAACCGAACAAGAAATAAAGGATGTGTGTCGACTTCATAGACTTGAGCAAGGCATGCTTGAAAGATAGTTACCTATAATCGAACACTGACCAACTGGTAGACTTTACTACTTGTTTTTTTAAGTATAACTATTTAAATACAGTTAAGGTGTACCACTAGATGCTAATGCACTTAAAGGATGAAAAGAAGACTTATTTCGTGATAAATCAAGGAACTTATTATTATAAGAAGATGCCTTTTGGATTGACGAACATTAGAGCAACTTACCAAAGGCTAATGAGCTTTATGTTTAAAGAAAAATTGGTAACAATATAAAAGTATATGTAGATGATATCATTATTAAAAGTAAAAATGATGAGCCTTGTGTAGATGAATTGCAGAAGGTTTTTAGTATTTTGAATAGGTGTGGCATGAAGCTAAACCTAGAAAACTACACATTCAGAGTAAAGGAAGGTAAATTTTTAAGATTCATGATTTCTGAATGAGGTATAGAAGTAAGCCTTAAAAAGATTCACGCCATTTTAGACATGAAACCACCCCAACCCATCAACGAGGTTTAAAAGTTGAATAAGAAGATTGTAACATTAGGATGATTCATATCCTGTTTGGCAAAAAGATTTTGCCCTTTTTATAGGAGCTCGAAGAACATGAAATACTTCAAGTGGTCCAAAGACTGCCAAATTGCCTTTGAAGAGCTTAAGGAGTTCCTTAGCACTACCCCACTCTTAAGTTGGCCCAAAGTAGGAGAAACACTCTACATATACCTTGCAGCTAGATAGGAAACATTAGCTTCAATTTTGATATGTGAAGTAGATGGAGAACAATACCTTGTCTACTACACTAGCTGAATCCTTCAAGGAGCACAAATCAAATACCCAAAGTTAGAGAAGCTTGCCATGGCTTTGGTGATCTCAACGAGAAAACTAAGATTATACTTTTAGGCATACACCATTATGGTATCAACAAATCAGCCCTACAACATCCTAACCTATTTGTGTGACTAATGCACTGGGCATTACAACTTAGCGAACATGATATTAAGTATGAACCCTGAACAAACTTAAAGGATCAATGCTTTGCTGACTTTGTCATGAAGATGACATATGATGAACTGGTTAAAGCACCCTTTAAAGAAGCATAGACATTGCATGTATGTGGAGCATCCAATAAACATGGAGCTAGAGCAAAAGTAGTTCTCCAAAGCCCTAGTAAAATCAAAATAATATATATTATTACTTTAAAGTTTATTGTTACTAACAATGTTGTAGAATATTAAGCCTTGGTCATAGGGTTTAGTGTAGTTCTTGAAATAAAGACATAAGAACTATAGGTATATAATGATTTAATGCTAATTGTTAACCAAATCACTAGAGAATTTCAAATCAAGGATGACAACTTAACCAAGTACTTAAAAAGGTGTCAACAACTACTTAACCAGATCTCCTAGTAAGAAGGAGATTGAACAATGACTTACATCCTATGAGAGGAGAATCTAGAGGCAGAGACTATAGCTAAGGCTGCAATAAAAGGTGCAGAGGCATTTAGAAACTTTCTACTCAAAGAAGAATGACTTTGGCCTATAACAATAGAATAAAAGATCCTAAATGTAAGAGAGTCAGACAGATAGATGCAACAATCATTTAGTACCTTGACAAAAGAGAATCATCAAACAAATGAACAAAGGCAATGAAGATACAAAAGAGATCAGATACTCCTATCAAGAAGGAACACTCTACCAAAGCTCGACCATAGACCCTTGATCCAAATGTGTCTCTGAGGAAGAAAACAATTCCATCCTCCGAGAGATCCATGAAGGGATTTGTGGCACACATGAAGGATTACATGCAATGGCCATAAAAGCTCTACTTTAAGGATCTTATTGGCCAATGATAAAGAATGACATAGAACAGTTGGTATGTATTTGCAAGAACTGCCAAAAACACTATATAATCTCTCGAGTCTCAATCGTGTACCAAACCAACATTATCAGCCTCTATCCGTTTGCCATATAGGGAATGGACATTCTTGGTTTGTTCCCTTAAGCAACAGGACAAAGAAAGTTCATTGTTATCGACTACTTTACCAAAAAGGATAGAAGCTAAAGTAGTAGCTACCATCATGACAATAAAGGTAAAAAAATTTCTTTTGAAAATAAGTTATTTATAGGTTTAGCATCCCCAACACCCTTATCATTGACAATGGTAAGCAATTCAACTATGAGAGCTTTAAGCAATTCTATAACAACCTCCACATCAACCTTAAGTTCAACTAGGTGGCACACCCTTAAATAAATGGACAAATAGAAGTCACCAACAGGACAATCCTTAACAGCCTAAAAATGAGACTTGACAAAGCTAAAGGAGAATGAATTGAATAGTTATTACACTTACTTTAGCCGTACCAAACAACCCCTAGAAAAGCCCATAGAGAATCACCATTAAACTTAGAATATGGCATGGAGGCAATGGTTTCCATAGAGATAGGTATGAATAGTCTCAGAATTCAACACTTTGATCTAGATGCTAACAGTAAAGGAGCTAGATTACACATCAATTTACTTAAAGAATGAAGAGAATAAGTAATTATTCGTACAACAACATATAAAACAAAGGTTGATTTATATCATAATAAATGGGTTCACTAGAAGTCTTCCAAAAGGGCAACCTAGTACTTAGGAAAATAGAAATAAGAAAGGGAGATGTTAGGGTAGGCAAACTTAGTGCTAATTGGGAAGGCCTATACCTAGTTGTAAATGTAATAGGAAATGAGGCTTGCCAGCTAGCAATGTTAGCGGGACAACCAATCTTGAGGTTCAAGAATTTCGATAATCTTTGTAAGTACTAATAATGAAAGAGGTTATTTAGCATATCTATTATTCAATAAAGGTTTAACTAACCTTAATAGCCATAACTTTATATAAGGGTTCGGTTGACCCAATAAAATCATAAAATTTTGTTAAGAAATAGGTTCGGCTAACCTTAAAAGCCATAAATACATAGAAGGGTTTGATTCACCTAATAAAACCATACAATTTTATTAAATAATAGGTTTGACTAACCTTAAAATCCATAACTTCATATAAGGGTTTGCTCACCTAATAAAACCATAAAATTTGCCAAGTAATATGTTCAGCTAACCTTAAAAGCCATAACTTCATATAAAGGTTCTGTCCATCAAATAAAACTATAAGATTTTACTAAGTATAAAGGTTTGTCCAATTTTGAAGTAGATTATGCAACTTAAATAACTACAAGGGTTAGACTTAACCTCATGAATTACATGAAGTACTTAATTGGAAAGATTCGATTCTCCATAAAAGGCAAAATTACTAAGTATAATTCATTCAACAATTTTATGTCATAAAAATTTTACTAAGTATATTCCTTAGCATTTCAGCAATATATGGTTTTGCAATTACTTAGAATAAAGACTATTATGATACATCTAACTATTAAATGCAAGTAATCGTTATGCAAATAATGGAACAATTACCAATAAGTATTATGCAAAGTATGACATGTGAATACCTAACTTATTTAACTTCATTTGATACATTAGCTAAGGAAAAGTTAAAGAGAACAAGTGAGACTACAAGGAAGAACTTTTTATTGATATTTATAATAGTACACGTACAAAGTGCTATAAGTAAAAAATAAGAAAATACAGATTACGTAGCCTAGGAAGGCAAAAGGTCTTCTACGTTCACTATTTCCTTTGGGCCTTTAAGGGTTTTTTCAGTAGGGGATCCAAGGGTTTCTTAATTGCACTATGATCAGCACCTTCGAAATTAGCAGTTATAGAAGATAAGTGTTCTTGCAATTCAAAGAGAGATGCAGGAAGTTTGCCAACACCCTTGCTGGATGTTAGATCACCCAATGAAATAGAAGATGTAATTCCCTATCTTAGTCTTTGAATTCACTTTATATTATACAATGGGATAGAGTGTCAAAGTTAGATACCCCATCGTTATTCCTTTTATGTCATTCAATGCAGTCTTCATACATCTTCTAAAAGTAGATCTATTTTAGTTTTGATAGATCGATCCCGAATTATCTATTTCCAACGTCTTTTTCATCCCCCTAATTGAAAGCTATCAGGACTAGTGAACATAAATAAGACATTTCTGCCTCCCTCTCTATACTTATAACTACAATAACCTCTACACACTCATGAAGATGTCTTATTACTTGACAACCAATCTTCACGAGCGCTGTCTTCCTTGTTAGCTCTTTTTTCCAGCTAAAATTTACTGGTGCTGAGAACTTTAACTTTACTAGCATAGCAAATCTGAAGTTTCTCTATTTCAGCAACACGTCTTTTCTCTGCTGTCTTTTTTTTTTTTTTTTTTTTTTTTACTTTTAGCCTCCTTTTCAACCTCTTTTATTCTCTTCTCAGCAGCCTATTCAAAATAAAATAGATGTTATAAAGTATCAATAAAATAAGAGAAATAAAAAATAATGACCAAATGCTTACAGAAAAATATGCTTTGGCCTCCGACCTTCTCGGTTGGCCTTCCTTAAGTGCTTATAGGCCCTTCAACGTGTACATGGTCCTAGTGTGCTCTAGGTCAGTCGAAGCAGTCTTCACCTAGTCTTGTTTATCAAGCTGAAGGTTGACAAAGTCCAGAAATCTATCACAAATGGCCAGGTTCTAAATAGCGTTGTTCTTATTTGCCTCCATCCAACTCTTAAGGTTCGAGCATTCCTCCCTTAAGGCCTGTAAGGCCTCTATTCATTCTTGTTCCCCCTCCTCATCGTCTGACTCCACCACTTGAGAGGAATTTCTTTTTCTCTTATTCCCTTTCTCTCCTTTTGTACCTTTGCCCTTGCCCTTTTAAACAAAAAGGGAGGGGGTTGGGTAAGGACCTTTTTCACCGATGAAGGAATAGACAGGTACAAAATCTCTCCTCCAATAATAATAGGGCATTCGCCATCCTTCACTAGCTCGCCCTTGTCCTCACTACCTTTTTCCCTTGAAGGGAAGATTGTGGGAAGGTCACCAAAGATGTGCTCCTTAGTGTCAAAGTCAATCTAGATGTTCTTCAAGAATTCCATCTCGCCTACACAAAAGGATATTTAGTATGCATCAATAAAATGATCAAGGTAAAATAGAAATAAAGTACCTTTCTTCCTAACTAAAGGCCACTTGAAAGATTCAGCCTCTGTCTCAGTCTCGGTCTTAATGAAGGGTTCTCCATGGTGAGGGTTTAATTCTGAGCAAACCTCCTTACGTATTTCTTGTAAGAGGGTTCAACTATGAAACACTCTGCAACCACCTTGAACAATTGGTTGCATTCAGAAGCACTCAAAGAAGCTTTGGGCATTGAAGGTTTATCTATAAAGGTTTGGGGTAAGGTTCAGAAGGTTGAAGGATGAGAAACCACAAAAAATTTGTTCAACCAATCCTTCATAGATGAAGGAAAGCCAAACACCGCCTTGCTTTTCGTCTTTACAATCAAGGCCAAAAAGACCTCATTCTTTTGGTGGGTTAGGTTGTTCAAGTGTTGTACTTGCATAGTAGATAAAACAAACCCCTTCTATTGACAAATTTCAATCAGATTGCTCAAGATCCGGAGGGCATTAGGGTAAAGACGTGCAAAGGGAGCTGACTAGGAAATAAATTATTTTGATTAATCTCGATTTGTAATATTATAAATATGCATAAACTCAATTAGACTCGCGAGCCTGTCGAGTTGAGTATTTTAACACTCGAATTCAACTTGCTTAATTACTCGAGTAGCTCGAGCGCGAGCTTAATTCGATTAATTTCAAGTCGATTTCAAGTATTTTTTGAATTGATTTTAAATAATTTGTGAGTTATCTAGGTTGATTTATAGCCTTAGTGGTAGGGTGCTATTATAATAGCAAGAATGACCCAATAAAATAATAGGCATATATACAACTAGAGAGACAGAGTCTAATTAAAATGATGAATATTGAAATGTTAATTCTCCGAATTTGGACTATGGACCACTTGCCATCAATTTAATCGTCATTCTTTTTTATTGTTTTTGGAATGCTTATTTTTTATCAACAAATATCACATATTAATTTTTACATAGAATAATTATTTTTTATTTTTTATTTATTTGTCTTTGATTAAAATTGAAACTCCGAAAATTCAGTTGTTTACATTCACTTTAGATAACCCACTGGCCGCTGATGGGAAAAAATCAGTTGTCTATCACATGAAAGTTGATAATAACCCGTTGGCCACTGGTAGAAAAAAATTCCTACTCATTGCTGTCCTAAATCCAGTTGAGGATTGTATCATATGAAAATTGATAATAGTTTCAATTGAGTCGGTGAGAACAAAATGGAGCCAATGAACACTGCTTTGAGTACGCTCATAGTTTGTGGATGGACCGCGGAAACACCCATTATATATTAAAATTTTAATGGATTGAATTAGAAAGCTATGACTAAAACGCAATTGCCGTACACATTATAAAGTAATCCCTTGACCACTTCAATCTCTGTCCCTCTTTTACATTATTGTTGCTTAATTCCTCACCTAGCTAATGATATTATTATTATTACTATTTAGAAATTTTCTAGCTTGGAGCTGTCTATTAATCACCTTTGTCTCTAAAGATTGTTGTTCACAGTTCACCGTCATCATATTAGTTGTAAAATTGCACTTTCTCTCATCTTTCTAAGCTAATATAATTGCATAATAATTTATTTATTAGAAAATTATCAACTTTTATATCATTTATTTTAAAAAATAGTTCATATATATATATATATATATATATATATATATATTAGTGTAGTTAAAAAATTTTAATTATATTAATTTAGCCTTATTATTTATTGTTTATTTTTTTTAGAATAAATTTATGGTTTATAAGTTATCAATAAATTTGATATACACTTTTCATAAAAAAATTAAATGCAAAAAATATGAAAAAACCAATATACAAGAATTAAATTTATAAAAGTCAAGTGTCATTTATTTACTCCCACCATTTCTATATATCTGTCACTTTTTGAAAAAATTTATGTTCCCAAATACTCCTTCTGTTCCATTCTAAGTGTCATTTTTTGAAAAAAAGAAAATTTCATTTATCTATCATTTTTGTGTATTCAAGAAAATATCAACTCTTTTTATTTGCTAATTTATCCTTGGGAAACCTTATCAACATTTGTTACATTTGTCAAATTTTTCTAAATTTTCAAAGCATTGATTCATATACCAACAAGTTTCCATATTATTTTTTTATTTTCAAATGTCTATTAATGAAAATTTGTAGTTTAAATATAAATGAGTTAATATAGTATTTTTGGAGTAACGTAAACTTTTGAAAAAAAAATATAAAAGAATGTGCCATAATTATTTTACAATAATTAACTAATTAATTTTGAGTTTATCAATATAGGGGTAATATAGTCCTATTTACTTATATTTATATTTGTAAAACACTTCTTTAATCTATGTGAAATTCTAAAAAATGACACTTATTTTGACACTTTAAATATTTGTCACTTTAGAATATCAAGAAAACTTTAATTTTATTTTTTCAATTCTTTCCTTGTTATAATTAATGTCGTAATATGATTCTAAGCAATTTTAAAGAGCTCATTCACATTCTTTTCTTTTTCAAAACAATAATTGAGTAATTTTTTTCTTAAAATATATTTTAATTAATAGTTTCTTAATTTTTGTGTAATAATAAAAGTGATAGATATTTAAAAATGAAGAGAGTATCCATGTCTCTCATTGACATTTCAAATCTTCTTCGAGTTGTAGCTCATAAAGACTCATAAAGTATTTTCGAGCTATACAAAATCAGAACTTGTGGAATGTGAATCTTCCATATGCATCCTTTGTCAAACATTGTTCAAATCTTTAAGAGTAGCTCCTTCTAATATTAACAAAATGGGAAAAAATTATTCTACATGTTTGATATATTAAAAATAAAAATAAAATCTAATTTTAATTCTATTTTCATATTTATTATTTTAATTTACTTTAAAATTTTAAACATGACATTCAAAAACTTAAAATATCTTTTTATTTTTTTATTATATAAATATATTAAATAAAAATATTGAAATACTAAAATTCTTATCTTAAAATGAAATTCTATTTCTTATTTTTCAATAGAGTCAAACATGCTATAAGAGCTTTCACATTTTCCACCTTGTAAACTACCAAACAAAAGGAATTAAGAAAGTGGGGAGCAACTTTCCTACCCATACACCCAAAAAGATCCTACAATTATATTATACTTTCTGTAAATAATAATAATAATAATAATAATAATAAATTAATTTCCATCTATTTTACTATATTTCAGTAAGGGTTTTTTTTTTTTTTGTTGCATTCAATATTATACATCATTTAGACAACGAATATATATATATATATATATATATATATATATATATATATATATATATATATATATATATATATATATATTAAAAAACTCGAGTTTGTTTATATATTTATAAATGAAAATAAAATTATAG
>CATIWR010136121.1:0-33444 GCA_949677035.1 Omphalea diandra | reverse complement strand
ACTTTGCCACATACCGAAATGGCCTGTGCCATCAAAAATTTCCACCGCCAATTTTGAATTTGCCACGGCAGTTCTTGCCCAAATAGGTTGTGATGAAACTGTCGACGTGGTAGGTGTGGATAATTTTAAAGAGCTCTCCATTTCGATTACAAAATTCTTCAATAGCCTTCAAAACAGAATACAATTAGCCCAAAGAAATCTTTTCTGGTGTGGAAGATCAGATTAAACTGCAACCACAGAGCATACTAAGAGTAACCTTTGGCTCTGATACCAATTGTTGCGGAATAAGGGTAATATTCCACCCACCAAATTCACCTAATCAATTTATAGGTGAATAGAGAGTGAAAGATTGTACTGTAAAACCACACTATAGTTGATTCCCAGGAAAGATTGGAGGGGTCACAAGGGGTCCCACTTAAAACCCAATCTCCTTAGACAGAATCACCCTAATAGTAATTTAACAGCACAATATATCACTACAACTATACCCTACAAAATAGCTATTGAAAATAAAGATAATAAGAACACCAGAATTTAACGAGGTTCGGCCAATTATGCTTACGTCCTCGGACACTACCAAAATTATATTTCACTAAGAAAAAGACTACAAAGTGAAATATTACAAAAGAGGGAGAAATATTGAAAATTGCCTAAGAGATGAGTAGACAATTTTTTTTTGGGATTATCAAACTAAAGGAATTAAGACTCTATTTATAACAAAACAAACTCTCACCCTTTTAGTCTATTTCCGACGTGGGATATGACTCTATTTATAACAAAAGGAACTCTCTTCCCTTTGTTATTTCTCCGATGTGGGATATCAAATGAGCCACCATAATTCAACAGATATTCCTTTTAAAATTCTCACCCAAATCTCCTCAACCCAACTGAGGTTGAAGCTTCAAGTTGTCATTAATACTCGGCTCTCTCAACGTAACCATTTTGATGATTTGTTGCAGCTAGCAAGTTCAAAGCAGGCTTCTCTAATCATTGTTGAATGCGCCACGATATCGGAAGTCATGTCCCAGAGCTCAGCATCGATACCACGAAGCCATTTGTAGTTAAAGACTTGTGTCTATGATACTGGATGCTGCAAAATTAGAAAACAAGGTAGATTTTCATGCACAAGAAAACGACAATAGATATGATAATGCAATTTATGAGAGACTTTCGGAAGCACATGCACATGAATTTTCACTCACACAAAAGCCAAGGATCGCTTCCGATAATCTCCGTTGCAATTATTGCAATTGGGTTGTTTCTGGTCTAACCTATCAATGCACTCAGTGCAATGATTTCATTCTTGATAAATCATGTGCTGACATGCCCAATAAGTCAAAATCTCTATGGAAGTTTTGTCCATCATACCTGATGAAAAATCCCCGAGTATAACTTTCCAAGAATGCATAAGTGTGGTACTTGTGAGCACTTTTTTCTGCATTGCAATGATTGTCTACTCCAAACTCAAATCAAAAGTGGATTTTTACGCATCAATCTTAATTACAACCCAACACATACATCCACTTAATCCGGTTATGATGCCAAATGCCACTTTGTTATACCTTTGAGTTTAAATGTTTCTCGTGTAATAAGTTTGGAAAGTTTATTAGTTATAAATGTTACGCCTGCTATCTCGACCTTCACATAGGCCATGCAGTAAACACATTGGAGACTATTATGGAAAAGTTGCATGGAGATTTTTTTTTGGGACTCTTGACTGTTTACATTGAGAGACAAAATCTCGATTGTTATGCTATTATCTTCATGGTAAATTATTTAGATATTGTTAGGTAGTAATAATAATTCTTAAATTCTATAGATTCCAATTAAATAATACAAACCAGACTATAAAAAAAAGTAATTAATCAACAAATTGCACTATCTAATTATACAACACTAAATAAAGTTCTAAAATAAATTTTAATTATTTAATGTAGGAAATCATTCTTATCTTATAGTACAATCATATAAATAAGTGAAATTTACTTCTGTTTTGCATTCTTAATTCTTAATTATATTGCAGTTAGAACTCAAATATTCATTTAACAAGCAACATCAAATTGAAAAAAAAATAAAGTAGCAGGGTTTAGAGTATTAGTTGTTAATTGACGTATTATGTGTAAAAAATTTTAGCATTGAATCCATATTATATAAAAAATTTTATATATTATAAATTGATTCTGAAAAAGTATGTTTTATTCATTCTTTATTTAAAAAAATTGATATTTCAATATGATTTTTTATTATATTATAATTTTTATTTATTTTAAATTAATTTTTAATATACTAAATTTTTAAAGAAAATGTAACGATTTTGAAAGGCGCTGCCAGGCTGGGCTTGTCAGTGGCAGGAAAAGTTATAAGAGGGAGTTTACTATTTATCTGTTGAATCGGGTTTGCTACTTTCAAGCCCAATTTAAAAGCCGAATAGAAAAATTTATTGCCCTTTAAAATCAAGAATTCTCAAATTGAAATTAAGAAGAAAACAAAATCAAATATTAGCGAGAGAAAAGAAAATTTTATTCTGTACATATAAATTTGGGCTACAATTGCATATTTGCATTACGCATAAATTAAGAAAAAGATCCAGAGTTTATAAGGGAGAGAGAGAGATAGGAAATGACATCAGCTAGCAATGATGAGCAAGAACAATCAAAGGTTGCATTGATGACAATAACGAAGGGCGCATCAAATAGTTAAAAGAGTGAAATAGCAAGCACATCAGCCGAGTTTCTTCGATATCCTCTCATTGATAAAGATGACATCATTCCAGATATTCAAAAATCCTTTCCAAACTGATCCAACGAAGTCCCTTTTAAACTTGTCACCAAAAATCTGCTCAACCCAACTCAGGTTCAAGCTTCGAGTTATCATTAATACTTCCCTCTCTCAATGTAACCATTTTGATCATTTGTTGCAGCTACTAATTTCAATGCAAACTTCTGTAATCATTATTGAATGTGGAACTCAAGCCCATGATTCCTACGACAAAGGAAATCAAGCCCCAAATCTCAGCAATTGATACCACGAAGCCATTGGTAGTGGAAGACTTTGCTCCTAGGATACTGCATCCTGCAAAATTAGAATAAAGGTAGATTTTCATGGTCAAGAAAATAACATTAGTTTGATAGGACATGTTAATGCAATTTATGAGAGACTTTCAGAAGCACATGCACATAATTTTCACTCAATCAAGGGCCAAGGGTCGGTTCCGATAATCTCCTTTGCAATTATTTCAATGGGGTTGTTTCTGGTCCAACCTATCAATGTACTGAGTGCAACGGTTTCATTCTTCATAAATAATGTGCTGAAATGCCCAACAAGTCAAAAATTCTTTGGAAGATTCGTCCATCATACCTGACGAAAAATCCGCCCGAGTATGACTTTCCAAAAATGCGTAGGTGTGGTATAGGTAAGGACCTTTCTTTGCATTGCAATGATTGCCTACCCTAAACTCAAATCAAAAGTGGTTTTTTTACCTATTATTCTTAATTATGAACAACACATACATCCGCTTAATTTTGTTATCATGCCACTTTGTTATGATTTTGAGTTTAAATGTTTCTCGTGCAATGAGGTTGGAAAGTTTATTAGCTATAAATGTTAGGTGTGCAATATCGAAATTTGTTGAATTTTTAGGTCGGACATCCATGATGTGATTGTGTCTGTATCCATTTATTATTATTATTATTATTATTATTATTAGTTAATAATAATAATTTGTATAGGATAAGAATAACAAGAGAGATTGAATTTTATTTATTGTTATTACTATTATTATTATTATTATCCGTTAATAATAATAATTTGTATATGATAAGAATAATAAGAGAGAAAATTTTATTCAAATATGAAGATAACTATCTGAATAAAAAAATAACTTAATATTATTATCTATAATTGTCTCTTCTACTTTTCGTTAATTCTCTCCATAGAGAAAGTTTTTTTTTCCACATAAAAGAAAAATTTTTCTATCTCGAGTTTTCCTATGTGAATTGAGTGAGAGGTAAGTTATCCAAATTACAGACAACTAATTTCAATTCATTATTCGTGTTAGTGTGATTGGAATTCAACTTTGCATGTTTCGTTCTTGCGCATGACTCATGAATTTCTTAGTGAAATCCATGGGTGTAATCAAATTTTTAACAAAATTGACTATGCAATCAACTTAAAGGAGGCTAAAATGGCAAGAGAAATGGAGAAATACGATGGAAATGAAAAGGATGAAGAACTAGAAAAAAGATATGAACCATATCTTCGATGGAATGAGACGGAGAGAGAAAGGGAGGAAAGAGAACATAAATGCCATCCATATGATTCTTTGAACCGAGAGAACTATGACGAGAGAAGGAACTATTATGAGAGAGAAAAAAAATTATGGTAGAAGTTACTATCCAAAGAGAAGGAATTTATATCTATGAGATGTATTTGTTTATACAATATACAAGAGTATTTATATATGAAATTTAAGACTAAAAGAGGAAAGAAAGTACGTCGATTAGTATGATACATAAAATCAGTCAATTATCATAATTAAGATCATTAATTTGGTGATTTCCACAATTAAAGCATTGATTTGGTGATTCTGCAATTACGTTATCAGCTCCTCAAACTCAAGCTGCTACAGTGGATACTAGCTTATTCTAATTTGTTTATAAGACACAAATCAAGCCTTTTATATACAAAGATTGAAATTTACTTAAATGATATGATCTTCTCATAAGGTTTACAAATATTGTCCAGAAGAAGAATTAACACTTTTTAACATTCAAGTTAAATCCCTTTATAAATTATCCCAAATAAGCAAAATGACTTGATTACACGAAGATGAACACTTGAGAAGTTTTCTTTCAATTGGCAAGACTTTGTAATAGTTGGTAACCTTCCTAAAGTTGCAAGACATCACCTTATACAGCCCATACTCCAAAATAAGACCAGTAGTAGTAGATATAAAAATATTTTTTATTAAAAAGGTGTAAAAAGAACAACCATTATAATCTTGAACAGGCCAGTTGAATTGTTACATGGTCATTCTACATGGTGGTATGATTTCATTCTTCATAAATTATGAGCTGGAATGCCCAACAAGTTTAAAATTTCTTTGGAAGCTTTGTCCATCATAGTTGACGAAAAATTCGCCTGACTATAACTTTCCATAACTGCATAAGTGTTGTATTTGTGAGCAGTTTTCTTTGCATTGCATTGATTGCCTACTCCACACTCAAATCCAAAATAGGTTTTTGCCTATCATTCTTAATTATGAACAATACATACATCCACTTAATTTGTTATCATGCCACTTTATTATAACTTTGAGTTTAAATGTTTCTCATGCAATGAGTTTGGAAAGTTTATTAGTTATAAATGTTATGCTTGCAGTCTCAATCTTCAAACAGATTGTGTAGTCAACACAAATGAGGCTAAAATGGAGAGAAAAATGGAGGAAGAACTAGAAAAAAGATAGCTTCAATGGGATAAAATGGCGAGAGAAAATGAGAAATAAATAAAAAAAAATATTTTCAATTAGATAAAATGGCGAAAGTAAAAGAGTAAGAACAAGAAAAAAGATACCTTTGATGGAATAAAATGGTGAGAGAAAAGAAGGAAAAGGAAGAAAAACAGAATCAATTTGATATTTTTATTCGCATGATTAGGAAACCTATACGTGGAACTTTAAGCTAAAAGAGTAAAAGGAGTAATGGGTAATTGATGAGCCTAAAGTGATAATTAATTATTGAAAAGGAGCAAGAAGAAAGAAATACAGGTCATATATAGGAATCTTATCTTGAGGAAAAAAGGGAAATAATGCTTGAAGACTTAGAAATCATTATCTCTAGACTTAATATAGTTATGGAATAAAACGTGCTAATAAGTAAAGCTAAATTTATTATTTTGTTAATATGATTATACCTCTACATATGAAAATTATCAATTTATCGATTTTAAAGGTAAAATATACATGTTTGATATTAATTATGGATTGTAATTTTATTGATTTATTTTCTGTTTAGATGTATAATAACAATTCTTTTCCATTTAAAAAAATTAATTCAATAATATTCATATCATTGTTAAGATTATAAGGTTGCAGCTAAACTCCTCCAAATAATAATAGAAAGGAAAGATGAAACTAAAGCAAATTGGCTTAGATGAAATTTTATGAAAATTATGCCCATCCCCTTTGATGTTGGACCCCTGCTCGGAGGTGTTAATTCGGCTAGGTTACCTGCAAGATGAATAGGATTAGAGAGGAATTCGGCTGTTAACCGAAAAGCTATTCTGATGCTTAAATTAGTTGAATTTGATTGAGAGTAAATGAGAGTGGTAGTCAATACTAGACTTCGATTGAGTTCTGTTGATCAATAATTTCTAATGGGATAATGATTAAGATATGACGCCAAATTGTGTGTGTTGGTGTTGGTGTTGGGGTTGATAAATTACGATACATTGGATTTGAAGATTAAAAGTTTATATCAAAAAAAGGACCACTACTACTAATTGTTGCCACTCTGAGTACTGTCATCATGTTATTTGGATATAATTCCTGGGTCCACTTGATTAATATCCCTTTTTATCTTTAAGATTACGACTTAAAATTTAACAAGTAATGATAGTTATTATCTGCATCTTAATTATGTAAGATTCATAGTATATCCTTGGAATATCCTATATTCTATTTCATCTATGTCATAACCAAATCATTTTCTTTAAACTATAATGCATAATGGTTTTAGACTTTTCTCAAGTTTGAATTAACATAATGTCATCCAAATAACTTTTATTTTTCACTTCAAGTGAGTTGTTGAAATTTTATTAAAAAATTCAAACAATTACATATTATTAAAATTAAATCTCAATCATTTATTAAAGATTTAAAATATTTATAAGAAATGTATTAAAATGAGTTATAAATTATAGTACTATTATGAAATAGCAAATTGAGAGTGATTTTATTATTTTTTCCACATTTGATGGGTAAGATTTATTGAGAGTGATTTTATAATTTTTTCCACATTTGATGGGTAAGATTTAGGGTAATTTTATAAATTTATTTCAATGGATCCTTTAATTATTTTAGTTTATTGAAGGCTTTGCAATTCATGATTGATTTTTAGATCTTTTGCTCATTTTCTAGACCCCATGCATTAACTTATTTAGATAATTTTATAAATTTATTTAAATTGATGGTGTATTTGTCTTACTTTATTTGAAGGATATTCGAACTAGAGTCCAAAACAACATTAGTTTGCAATTTATGATTGACCTTTATGTCTTTTGCTCATTCTGTGGGCCTCAAATATTAATTATATAATTTTATTATGGTGAAATTTATGGCAAATTTAATTTTTTAAAAAAAATTTGAGCATTTTATTTATTTTTAGTGTTTTAAGAAGTACCCGAATTATTATCAAACTAGCAACATTTTACAATCTATAATGGATCTTTTTGTCTTTCTTTATTTTATGGATTTTCACATTAACTTGACAATTTTATTTATTTTTAAAGTAAAATCAAAGTTAATTTCATAATTTTATTATTCATTTGAAACATTATTTTTTGATAAGATTATTGAATTTCATCAAGAAGATTATTGTTTAGTTTTTTAGAGAAATGAAAGTCGTTCAGAGAAAATGTTAATAATTCATTTATATTATAGTATGCATGAATTTGTGATCTTATGAGCTATAAAATTTTCAATGACTATTGAATATTGAGACAAATTATGTGTTTGTTCTTTTTATACAATATATTTATTTTTCTTGTTAACTAGAAACTATATATATATATATATATATATATATTGATAAAATGAAATATAGTATATGTTTTTTTTTTTTTTATTAGTGTCGCGCTTCCAAATGAGGCATGACTGTTAGTAATTAGCTAGTTACTAAGCAGGAGATGAATTACAGCCCAATACCGAGTACCTTATATTGTTAGCATGAATAACTCATAAAGGGCACAATAACTTATTATTTGAAGGACTCGAATCTGAGTAGATATAATGTTTTAATTGATAATTTATAAATTATGAATAATGTACGAATATGAATTGAACTCTCTCTCTCTCTCTCTCTCTCTCTCTATATATATATATATATATGAAACATAACACATAGACTATTAGATAATCATCTCAATAATAATGATAATAACCTAAGTACTAAACCATTTTGATACAAAATTATCCGCAGCATTGCCAATAAATTAGCTAGTTTAAATTTAATACGTAATATTATATTAAACAAGAAAAAAGACATTAATCCTTTTTTGGCTTGTTGACCTTTAAAATTTAAATTTTTTCCAAGTTTTGACAAAATTAATTAATCTTTTTATTTTTGTCAAAATTAAAAAAATGGCAAATCTAGCTAAAATTCAAATTAGTCAAAATAAAATAATATATTACGAGACATAACAAATCAGCTGACATGAATTTTTATAAAAAATTAGTAAAATGAGTTAACATTGATTACTAACATCAATTAATATTATTTTAATGCAATATTTTAGCATGAGACATCATCCTATTTTGATCAATTTAAATTTTAGTTAGATTTGCTAAAATTTTATTTTTTTAACTAATTTTATCAAAGTTAAAAAAATTGACCAATTTTATTAAAACTCGAAAAAATTTGGATTTTATGAGCCAATAAACTTCCTTTTATATGGATTAAGTTAGGTTCAACGCTGTTTTGACTCTTGATTAGCTTTTTATTTTTAACTAATTTAATCGGTTTGGCATATAACTAGCACAAGTACCTTTTTTTTTTTTTAATGTATATATTTTGATATTAGAGATGGTAGTTTCTAATCTAAAAAAAAAATTTACCTTGAATTTGTTCAAGAAAATAATGATTCAAACTCAAAATGATTTGAAAATGTTTAAGTGAAATATGACTCAATTTTAAAATTTGATCCAATTTAAGTTATTATAAATATTTAAAATTAAAATAATATTTTTATTTAAAAAATTAAAATTATGATTAGTTCAATCCCATCTAACTGAAAATAACTTTTTTTTTCTTTGGCATTTTAATACAATAATCCTACACTATTATTCCAAAGGCTCCATCCAAATTTAACTTAAAAATATAATTTAAAATTAATTAAAAAATAACTTAATTTGAAAGCGTCTAACATGACCTATATCTGCTCAGTAGTTCTCTTCGGATTAGGCATTTTTACTACTGATGATATGCTACACAACTACAATAATGATACAAATTTAATTTTACATAAATTGGTAAATGAATCAAACCCAAGCGAGTTAAAAGTCATTTTTAATTTTACATATTTTTACATTGAATAAGTTGCAAATCATGCATTATAGAGGAGAATTTATTTATATTGAATTATATATGCAATTAATAAAATAAATATATTTGTCTTGAATGAAATATGACTATATTTATATTAAAAAAAAAGAGTATAGCAATAATTTTTTATTAGGTAGTTATGACGTGATATATATCTAATGTAGGTAAGTTTTTACTACATTGTATTTAGATGAAACAAATCTTGAATAGATCTCTAATTTTGGATAAAAATTGAGTTGATTTACAGATTTATTGTCAAAAAGCATTCAAGATTAGAAAGATAACAAATTGACCCACGACATCTACAAAGCAGAAAAAGAAAATTTCAGGAATTCAGCCTTTTTCATTATTGAAAATAAGAAAAGAAAACAAAGTAATTTAAAGTCCTGATATTTCTACATATTTTCACATACTTAATTCTATAGTTTAATAATATAAAAAGTTCTTTAAGTAAAAAATAATTTAAAAATTTTAATAATATAAAATTTTTCGTGTTAGTTCTATTTAAGATTTTAATAATAATAAATACTTAGTTCTTTATATAAAAATTAAAATTTTTTAAAATAACTAATAAAAGAAAAAGTAAAATTGCAAATTTTTTATTTTTTATCAAGCAAATTATATTTTTGTTATTAAAATTTATTATATTAATTTAATTATTGTTATTTATTTTTACCATTTTATTTATCTGAAAAGAATTTAATTAGATAAAATTTTATAAAATAATAATATATTATAAATAATAATACATTTTTATTATTCTTGATATATCATTTTAAATTAATTAATTAATTAAAATAAATAATTTAATTTATTTAAAATTTATTATTATAATCATAATCACAACTCACGAATTTTGGAGTAATAAGATAACTGTGAGGTAATTTGCATATGTGGCCATCAAACTATAACCCAAATTCTATGATGGTCATATAATTAATTTTTCATTATGAAAATCATTAAATTATTATAAGTATTTCACAATAGTTTTCAACGAATAAAAGTTTATTTGGTCTCTTAAATTTTTCTAAAAAATTACATATTAGTTCAAATTAATATTTTTAGTTATTTTAACTTTATATAGGATTTAAAGATTATTTAAATAATAAAAAAACTTTCTTATTTTATATCAATAAATTTATGCACAAAACATAAAAATAAATTTAAAAATAAAATATTTCCTCAAATAGATACATATTATTGTAAATATTAGTAACACAAATATTAGTAATACATACTTTGAACTTTTTAAAATAATTTTTATCATATTAGAATTTATTCTCTTATATTTTTTAACCTGAGATCAGTGTTTTCATAATCAAATAAGACCGGTCGCATCAGCAAAATAAAAAATTGACGAATGATTTGGTTTGATTCAGTCTAAAAATCTGACACCCAAAAAGCCAGTCAAAAACACCTAAAATCGAAAGTCAAATCAAATCAGTTTAATCTAAAATTATGTTATTTCGTAAAAATTTAAAATTTTAGAAATTACACTAAAATATTTTTATTATTTTAATTCAATTCGAGTTATAGATGTTAATAATAATTCAATTCGAGTTATAGATTAGTGAGTGCCAACTAATTACCCAATAACTATGCCCAGGCCAGAAACATCAGTCTTCACTAGAGCCTTGAAAGCACTCAGAATTAGAAAGATGACAAACAGAGTGACCCACAATGCCTTTAGGAATTTAGGATTTTTTGTTTTTGAGAAGAAAAGGAAATGAAGTAAATTTAAATCCTGATACTTCTACATATTTTCCATGGGGTTGCCCACCTGCCCATAGAACCATATCCACCAAACCAATGGCTACAACGGGATAAAATAATTCCCTTGAACTTCCCTCATTTTCCTCCGTATCAAACGCCAATATTTTCTCATCAACTCTACCACCATCTTCTTCTCCTAACACCCTCATCATCCTAACCTTCCACCCTAGAACTCCCTCAAAACATTTTCTTGGCAAATCCCATTTCTTGTAACTGATCAAATTAACATCTTCTATCGCTGCTTTGATCCCACAAAATTTGCCGGGAAAATGAGAAGCCCCATGATTACCATTTATCCTCTCTCCCGTCATAGCATAAAAATGTTTCCTTTCTTGCCCTCCTGAATCAGACAAGATCATCAGCGATGGAGATCGAAACGCAGCAAGTAGGTCAAAAAGATTGCCATATCAATGGAGAAAGGCACATCCTATTTGGGAAATACGAAATGAGTAGGCTATTAGGCCAAGGAACATTCGCCAAAGTCTACAAAGGTAAAAATCTATCAACCCAAGAAAACGTGGCCATAAAAGTCATCCATAAAGACCAGGTCAAGAAGCAAGGATTAATGGAACAATTGAAGCGGGAAATATCAGTCATGCACCTCGTCAAGCACCCACATATAGTAGAACTCAAAGAAGTAATGGCCACCAAATCAAAAGTATTCTTCGTAATGGAATATGTCAGAGGTGGCGAGTTGTTCGCTAAAGTGGAGAAAGGTAAGCTGAAGGAAGACGTAGCAAGAAAATATTTTCAACAGCTAATTAGTGCTGTTGATTACTGCCACAGCCGTGGAGTTTCTCACCGTGACTTGAAGCCCGAAAATTTGCTATTAGACGAGAAAGGGGATCTAAAAGTTTCAGATTTTGGCCTCTCCGCCTTGCCGGAGCAGCACTGGAATGACGGGTTGTTGCATACACAATGTGGTACTCCTGCTTATGTGGCTCCTGAGGTGTTAAGAAAAAAAGGGTATGATGGCGCAAAAGCTGATATTTGGTCATGTGGTGTCATTCTTTTTGTTTTGCTTGCTGGGTACTTGCCCTTTCAAAATGCTAATTTGATGAAGATGTATATGAAGATATTCAAAGCGGAGTACGAGTTTCCGCCATGGATTTCTCCTGATGCCAGGAGTTTGATTTCCAAACTTCTTCTTGTTGATCCTGAGAAGAGGATTTCAATTCCTCATATAATGCAAAATCCTTGGTTCCGAGAAGGGCTTATTAGGCCTGTTGTGGTTTCTAATGACTCAGAGGATGTTGGGGAAGAGAAGAAATTATCAGAAGTAAAGCATTCTCCACCTTTTTATAATGCATTTGAGTTCATATCTGCAATGTCATCAGGATTTGATCTTTCTAACTTGTTCGAAAACAAGAAAAGATCGAGTCCTAAGTTTACATCGAAGTATCCCCCGCCAGTGATCTTGACCAAGTTGGAATCTGCGGCGAAGGAGTTGAATTTTAGAGTGGCGAGTGATGCAGAATTTAAGGTGAAAATGCAGGGGAACGTGGAAGGAAGGAAAGGGAAGCTGGCGGTGACCGCAGAGGTTTTCGAGGTGGCGCCACAGGTGACGGTAGTCGAGTTCTCTAAGTCGTCCGGTGACACTCTTGAGTACACCAAGTTCTGTGAAGAGGATGTTAGGCCCGCCTTGAAAGACATAGTTTGGAGTTGGAGAGGTGAAAGTAATTGTAATCAACTAGATGGCCAAGTAGCAACAAGTTAATTGGGTTTGATAAATGACTGATTAATACTGTAGTTATAGTTTGTGCTTTTTTTTTTTTCTTCTGATTTCAGGAATTAATGGATTGCCATGTTTTGCAAGTTTATAATTTTTGCACATTAGTATGATTTTAGAGAAATTTTTATATGGACTTAATACGCCATATTGTCTGCGGATTATTAATCAACAAAATTATACCATATGTTGAAATAGTGGCAATTACTTTTTACAACAAAAATTATACTATGTAATTGATTTTCATCATATGGGGTGGTTCTATTGCCCAGGTTCGTCCAAGAATTTATTTTTGAATTTGTTTTGTGGTAATGAGGTATGAGTTAAAGGGAATTTGATGAGGATTTTCGTATGTGGTGGGTGTTTCTTTGTAATCGTGGGTGAAATGGGAAGACGGTTCTACCGTGTTAGGCAGTTAATTATGTGTGATGGACGTTGCAATAGACTGTTGATAGATGGAGCTCATTAATTGTGGTGGATAACTTTTGTTCTTAATTGTCTATGTTGGAGAACATTCAAGAAATTTATATGGAAGTGCAGTATGTCTTTGTGGTGATGCACTTTGTCATTCAATTATTTTTTTTTTTTTTCTTAAAAAAAATCTTTTTTACACAAAAGTAAATAATATTAACATTGCCTCTGATTAAGACCAGACATTTGACAAAATCATATTATCTTAATAGCCGAGTGCAAGCTCTTTTCCAAGGTTTAAAGATTTCGAGTTTAAATTTGTCTATTATTTTTTGGTGGAATTAGTTTCTATTAGACTATGCCTACCATAAAAAAAATTTTTAAAAAAATGGTAAAGATAAAAAAACTAAGCAATATGATAATAAAAAAACAAAAAAGGAATTTAGAGATAATTGTATTACCAATAGTGATATAGCAATTTTTCATTCAAACGTCCGCACCTTTCAGCCTCATTCCAACAAATAATGCTGGCAAACCATAATATTGCAATAGGTCGTATTAGAGTTAGAAATAATGTGTCAAAAATGGGTATCCTTGAGTGATGCCAATATTAATTGAAAGGTGATGAAGACAGACACCAACCTTAGCACGCAATGTCAAAAAATATTAATATAATATTAAATTATCAAAAAATATATTATGTATAATTATTTTTATCTTGATTAAAAATAAAAAAATATTTTATATAATTATTTTTATCTTTACTAAAAATAAAATAGATATCGATAATAATATTATGTAAAATTTTATTTTTAGTCATATAAATTTTAAAAAATATATAACAAAGTACAATATTAAATTTTGACAAAATTATATTAAAAGCCCAAAATTTAAAGTTGAAAATAAAGCATAATAATCGTAGTAATACAATATTTCAAATTTGCATAATTAAACTTTATACCATATAAAATTAAATTTCTTTGTTGATAATTAAATTAACTTCCATCAAACACATAACTAAAATTCAATTGAAATTTAAATTAATTATCTTGAATATAAATATTGTATCTCACTTATATAACTATCATTAAATTTTACTTAAATTTATTATATACTTGTGAATGATGAATTTTAATTTTATATTTAAATTTTAAAATTTTAAAATCTAAATTTATAATTTATAAAATCTCTCAATCTCTTATTTGTTAAAAAATTCCTCATAGACTTTTTTCAAAAATAATTTTTATATTTTAAATTATAATTTTTAAAACCATTTAAATATTTTAAATAAAAATATTAAAATATTAAACTATTTTAAATAAATTTTAATTAAACAATCTAAATACTTTTTTACAATAAAATTTCCTTCTTTTTTATTTTAATTATTCTACCTTATACACATATTTAGTAATAACAATTATCTTTTTATATTGTCATCGGGTAAAAAATATCGGGTTACGGGTTGACGCATTCGAGTTAATTTTGATCTAATCCATCAAATTGACCATTACCCAAACCTGACCCAACTCAAAAAATTTTGAATCATTTCGAGTTTGTTCAAATTCATACACAAATTATATCATGGATTCGTGTTCATCTCGCATCGTGGTTCTAACTTCAATATACGTCCATTGTTTTCATTTTGTAGAATTACTTTTAGTTAGGATTTATAATTTCAAAATAATTACTAGTTGGTTCTTTGCAACATAATCAATGATTTAAAATTTTCAACTCCAATTTCTTTTTGCTCTAAAAGTTTCATTTCTTATTTAAAATCATGGAATTTTTATACGAAATCTCTTCTTTAATAAATATTATAAATAAATATTTCTATCTTTTTTATATTGCAATGAGCATTTTTTTAATAAATATTTTTAATAAAATATTTTCAATAAATATCTTTGAAATTGATATAGACTAAAATTGTTAGCGAACTGAATGAGAATTGATGTTTTACATAAAGTTGTTTGATAAAAATTTCGAATATCGAGATATATTCCTATTGTCTACAGCTACATTAATTTGAAATTACATGTACATAACGTTTAATATGAATGTATATTAATATTTTGGAGAATGCACACTGATTTTGTATTATATGTACATTTGTTTTCTATCTTAACTTCTATAATAAAAAATTCTAATGATCTTTTACATGATTCTAAATACATTAGTGTTGTACGCTAAGTACATTATTTTCTTATTTTAGATACATTATTATTATTCTATAGATATATTTATATTCTAAAAATGATACACCGACTTTATACTGTATGTATAATAGATTTTCTACCTTAACCCATGTAATAAAGTTATAATGATCTTTTTACATTTTTAATGATTTTTTTACATTTCTGATAATTCTAAGCACATTAGTATTGTATTATAAGTACATTATTTTTTTTATTTTAACTATATTGTTGTTATTTTGTATGTACATTAATATTTTAGAAAATGTACACTGATTTTGTATTATATGTACATTGAGTTTTCTTTCTTATGTAATAAAAAGTTATAATGATTTTTTACATTTATGGTGATCTAAGTACATTGTTGATGATCTTAAGTACATTGATATTGTACTCTAGATAAATTATTTTTTTTATTTTAGGTATATTATTTTTATTCTACAAGTACATTAATGTTCTAAAAAAGATACACTGATTTTGTATTGTATGTACATTAAATTTTCTTTGTTATGTAATAAAAAATTATAATGATTTTCTACATTTTTTGTGATCTAAATACATTCTTGATGATCTTAAGTATATTTGTATTGCACTCTCAGTACATTGTTTTCTTATTTTAGGTACATTGTTATTATTGTATAGGTATATCAATATTCTAAAAAAGGTACACTGATTTTATATTGTATGTAAATTGTATTTTTTTTATCTTCACTTATGTAATAAGAAGTTATAATTATCTTCTATATATTTGGTGATCTAAGTACCTTCATGATAATCCAAAGTATATTTGTGTTGTATTCTAGGTACATTATTTTCTTATTTTAGATATATTATTATCATTGTTTTGTAGGTACATTAATATTCTAGAGAAGATATATTAATTTTGTATTGTATGTCCATTGGGTTTTCTATCCTGAATTGTGTAATAAAAAATTATAATAATTTTCTACATTTTTAGTGATCTAAGTACATTAATATTATGCTCTATGTACATTATTTTATTATTTCATATACATTTTTTATTGCATTGCTTGTAATTTGTGTTGATTAACATATATATGAGTTTTTTTATTAAAAGGTACACTATTGTTATTTCCAAATATATTTATTTTGACTTGCAAGTTAATTAATATTTATCATTGTGAAACTTAGTTTAATGAAAAGTTATTTAATAAATATTTAGTATTTTAATAAATATATGAATGATTATACAATCTTAAAATTTTAAACTACTGGCCTCATTTATTTTTAAAAATTTAACTTTTTTAAGTTTTATATAAAAACTTTAAAATTAAATTAAATTAAATTATAATAGAAAATTTGAACTAAACTAGCCGAATATTTTATCATTTTCTTTTATTTATAGCAATAAAGAGAACAAATCAATAAAATAAAAAAGGCTACTTAAATTGTAAAAAAAAATGCTTGAAATATAAGGAAGAAAGATTAATTTATTATAATATAGACATAAATTGATGACATATATAAGAGAAAATATCTTGTACATATGTATATTGGGTGCTTGGACTATGATATTACTTGCTCCGAGGTTTATGATATAAAAATTCAGGTTCAGGTCACTATTCAGATGAATTCAGGTTGGGTTTTTGGGTTGGATAAAAAATTATCATCTCTAAATACAATAGTATAAAATAAAACATGTTTTATTTTACATATTAAAAACTTTCATCACTTTGTATTTATAACTATATATATTTTTTATTTATGATTTTTAAAAACATCTAAATTATACTCATTCAATGATATTGAATTTCAATAAATATATTTATTAATTTTAATATTTTTTTTATTGAATAAAAAAGTTAATACTCATTAAATGATATTGAATTTCAATAAATTTATTTATTAATTTTAATATTTTTTCTGTTGAATAAAAAACTTAATACTTTGAATATTAAATAAATACAAAAGCAGAATTAGAAACTAAGGATATTATTACATATTCACAATATAAAATAAACAATATTATTTTAGTACTATATACTAATGTATACATTTATAAAATATGCTACTCCAATCATTATTAAATTCTTAAACTAATATTACTTTGTATTTATCATTTGATTTACTTTTCAATCTCTTAATTTCCATGAACTTATGTTTTATTTTACTATAGTTATTTAATTATTATCTTCTAATAAATAATTATTACATGAATATATATAAATTATTATGTAAGCGTCAATTACATTTTATTTTTAATTTAATCATTTTTGTTATTATTTTAATAATTATATTTCAGATTTATTTAATAAAAATTTTATTCAAGTGTTATTTCAGGTATTGAAATTTGTATTTATAATTTATTTATTAATAAAATTTTATTTTATTTAAAGGTTAATATTAATATTTTATCATTTACCACCTTAATCAGTCACATTTTTTTTATTTGTTGTTATTCTATTTTTTTATTCCTCTTATGTTATTGCTATCATAATATGTGACTATAATTAAATGAAGTGTCAATACGCTAGGCATATCGTAAAATTTCCCCTTACGTGTAAGATAAGAGTGACTATATAATTCCTTAATGAATGTCGTTTTTTCTACAAATCTTGTATTGACGAGTGACATAAAGATACCACTTGGCCAAAGCCTATTGCACCCACTAGTCACTACGCTATGAACGTCGCATTCATTGGTCGCTAAGGGTGGAGGGGTCCTTTGTCGGCTATAATTGAGGACTCCTGGAGCACTCTCGTTCTTGGATTAGCTCTCGTGTCCATGATGCTTGGAATTGCTCCCTTAGTCCAAGAATCAATGATGATTTGGAGATTTCTTTCTTTTAAAAAATGCACTTGGAATTCTTGCTAAAACCAAAATTGTAATTTGTTAGGTTTGAATGCACTTGTTTATGGCAATAACTTGGCGCCCTCAAGATCATATATGTTGATCATCACATCAGAACATGGGAACCCAATGAAGGAAAGACTATTAGGAAAGAGAAGTAACGAGTGAGCCTAAGACACCACTGTACATATTCCTTGAGGGTTTAGAAAAGAAAAAAGAGGGAGAATCCTACTAGATGGAACATCTGAAAAAAGAATCGCCTAAAGATAAATAATCAGCTGGAAAACATTTGGTTGAAAAACCCACTAGGACTAGTCGACAAGTGAAGCCGCCTTTTATTATGAAGTAATTATGCTTTCATTAAAACGAAACTGGATAATTCAAAACTAGAATGAGATGTTGCTTTAATATATTATTATAAAATCCAAAAGGTTTACTATTTTACCAAAAATAAAAGAACAAATTCCTAAAAGTAAAAACTTTTTTTTGGTATCCTAAAACGCCTGAAATGAAGTGTGTGAATGTTACAATTTAAAATTTGGATTTCTTATACAATAAAATCAATATTTGATCATCAAATTATTAAGTCTAAATTGAAACCTTATCTACAATGAAAGATTACATCTCGTCATCAACTTATTGATGTAATAATACAAAAAATTGCATCCGAGATATAAAGAAAAGAGTGCAAGTTACTTTTGACGGACCAAAGGGTAGTTGCAGAAAGTAAAAATAGAAACAGGGTTTAACTAGATGAAATTATGGCTATATGTAAGAACATTTCGATCTTTAGATTAATGTGACCAATTATCACTCTCAAATTCTCACTAGAGCATGAAAGCTGCAAAGAGGCAAAGTTAAGGGCAAAGAGGCAAAGTAAAGGGCAAAGGAGGCAAGTTATGTCATAAACTTCTATCTATAATACTTTGTATATAGAGGTCTAAAACACGTGTGACAACAAATATGTGGAAAAATTTATCATTTTCGTAATTATTATTATTTTATTTTTTAATAAATTTTCTTTTTGTACTTTAAATATTACTGATTTATTTATTTTTTAATAAACTTTCTTTTTTATTTTAAATATACATATTCATACTTTTATACATATTCATACATTATTATTATTATTATTATTATTATTATTATTATTATATGTTTAGAAAAAATGGACATTTTTTTCACAAAAAAAAATTGGTATAAACTGTAGGTTTATCAATTTAATATTATAAAAGAAATTGAAAATATCAAAATATTTAACTATAAAAAATGAACCTATAGTTTGCAAAAAATAAACCTGCAGTTTACTGACAATGAATATATAGTTTATATCAAATAAAACTACAGTTTACAAAAAAAACTTGTGATTTACAAAAAATGAACCTGCAGTTTGCAAAAAATGAACATATAATTTACAAAAAATAAACTTATAATTTACTGATAACGAATCTACAATTTACACCAAAATGAACCTACAATTTTAAAAAAATAATTTACTGATAATGAATTTACAATTTATACTAAAATGAACCTACAGTTTACAAAAAAAATAAACCTATAATTTACTAAAAATAAACTTATAGTTTACTGATAATGAATCTAAAGTTTATACCAAAATAAACTTACAGTTTATACAAAAATGAACCTACAGTTTATAAAAATGAACCTACAATTTACTGGTAATGAATCTATAATTTACATCGAATGAATTCATAATTTACAAAAAATGAACTTATAGTTCATAAAAAATAAACTATAATTCACAAAAAATGAACTTTTATATTTAAAATAATAAACCTACACCATGTAATAAATGAACCACAAAAAACATAAAATATGTTTAATAATATTAATATTATTAAATATAAATTAATATAATATTATATTAAAATAAAGTTATATTTAATATAATTTAATATAATAATGTGATAATATGAATTAATTAATATAATAATTTAAATTATATATAATATTTCTATATAATTATATATAATAACATAGATTATATAATATGATAATATAATTAATTAATTAATATAAAATAATTATATATTAATTTAATTATATATTGTATAAATATAATTATATATAATATATAAAATTATAATATATAAAAATATATAAAAATCTCATTTATAAAAAGTTGTTTGTGGAGTGGAATGTGTATGAAGAGCATGTTTTTTTTTAAAAAAATTCTTATACAGTATCATGAACTCCTAGTTTATATTGCTATGTGAACAAAAATCTATAATATAACAATATGAGCAAAAAACTTCCTACTTTTGGCATGGGCCAGGCCTTACTATTATGAAAGACCCAAGTACGATAAAGTATGGGTGCCTTAAACCCAAATAAAACAAGCAAATAAGTCTAGAGCCTTAATCTAAGACATAAAAGCTAATTTCGAAGTTCTCCATTTTGAAACGAAGTGCTACAAGTTCTAGACACTTCATATAACACCTAAATCTTCATTAGGATTTAAGGTGATGTTTGATAGAGTATAATGTAATTAACTATATATAGAATGCAAATAGTAATGTATGCAATATAATAATGATTACATTACCATATTTGGTTACATGAGTGAATGTAATGTAATGACTATTACATTCTTATATTTGGTTATATTATATACATGTAATTAAATGAAAGTTTTATTAATTTTTAATTTTTTTAATTTTAAATTTTTAATATATCCATAATTATTATAATATAAAAAAAATCAAAACTAATGTTAAAAAATTAAATTTTAATTATTAAATAATTTATAAAAAATAACTAAATATTATTTGTAAGAAAAAATAATTTTCACTTAGGTCTATTAACATCATAATTCCTCAAGCAATAAATTAATATGAAAATATATCACTCATTTTTAATAGATTAGAAATATGATAATATGCATTCAATGTCAATTAAAAATACAACTTAGCCTTACAAGTCTATTTCACAATCAAACTTCATTCAATATTAAGTTTAAATGTAGTTTATGCTACTAAAATAAACATAACAAAAACAAAAGCTCTTAAAACACAAGATTTGTTTCTTTTTCATCATAATACTCAAATATCTCCATTAAGTAAAGCTTTCACCCAAATTTATTTTTCATCACCAAGAATGGTGAGTGAAAAAAATATGGGTAGTTTCACAATCACAATCTTTCTTCTCAAGTAAAAATTATGGGTATATTTTGCTCTTAAACAACTTTGAGCATATGAAACCACTATACAACAATATAATTGAAAAAACCAACTTATCATATTTAATATCTCTAATCATTGTGACAATACAATAACCAATTTTCTTCTTCTTATCAATTTTCGTGTGGCCAAATTTAGGCCAGCCATACTCGTATAGCAATGAATAAATTATACCTAAAAAATGTAAACCAAACAATATCAATCACTATACAAATATTATACCAATAAAAGAACATCCTAAATTTAGAAAATTGAATAATGTTCTTTTTTTAACATTAAGTACAAAAAAAAAAAAATTGATCAAATAGCACAAGCGGATCACTTTGTGACATGGTAGAACTGATCAAATGTACAAACAACTCGACTTCTTCCTGTGCACACCACAGGTACAATTCCCTATCAGGCTTAAAAACCAACCAATAAAACTTAGAGTGCATTTAATTCTGACATTAAATATCAGCAAAAAAGAACAGTTGTATTTGTATATTTCCTTACCGTAGTCATTTATTAATATTTTATTAATTATTAATTATATTTGAAATGTATGAGATAATTATTATTTTTGTGTTGTGGGTCCTCAATTTTCTTTTGCTTCTTCAGTTCAACCAAAGAACATTATTCAATTTTCTCAAAAAAGAATAAAAAAGAACTTTGCATAGTGATTGATATTATACCACGTTTTCAGAAATGACGTAGAAGTCCACTTGTCCATGTACTTTGCATGTTGGACATATGGATCATGAGAAGAGAACTAAACAAAAGAGTTGATAAATTAATGTAAACATGGAAGCAAGCTGTTGTATTGGGAAGGGGCTTCAGAGGACTTATCAAAATGAAACACGAGAACCTTGCAATTTCATTTTGTCAATTTACTATGGTGGCCAAGAAAATTATTCCCCAAGACCAAGAACTCAGAATCTCATCATATTGACAATGTAATGTTATCAATAAAAAATATACATATTTGAGACACCATGTAATTAACATATGATAAATTAATTTTGGAAAAACACACTATACTCTTATTTTGGAAACAAAAAAATCCTTCTCAAATTGACCAATGTCTTGTTTGCCTATAGATCATCCATCAATTCACATATATATTGATCTTGTAATGTCATAAACCAGTAGTGCTCCGGCTGCTTAAATTTGAAGCTTTGTCATTGGTGACTATACGAGCGCTAAACTTGACACCAATGGTAAGACCATGAACAGACTGAAACCTCTTATAAGTGAATTGCAAGAGCAAACAAGATTTCCCTACGCTTGCAACCAGAAAATCAAAGACCCCTGAAATTCAAGTAATAAAGAACAAACTGAAACAAACGGAATTGAACTCACCTGTGTCTTCGATGATTATGTAATTGAACTCACTTGACTCTGGAAAAGCAAGAAAAAAGTAGGAATTTGAGTTCTAGGATTTAATATGAGAAGAAGCTAATTGATTTGGGGATTTCATATCTCATAAAGCTGAATGTTGAAAAGGAGAGAAAACATAAGAGATGCAATGAGAAATCCTTTTTTCTAGCTGTATTGAGATGTGATCGTCGTGTTGCTATAATGAAAATTACACCCGTATTATTCATTACTATGGACTGAAGTATACCAAACAAAGTGATGGGCCATGAAATGTAATGGGCATTCCGTTACATAGCCCATTACACTCTACCAAACAGGCCCTAAATGTGTTTGATTAAAGATAAAATTTTCTTTCAATTTAGACAAATTTAAATTTTAAATTTTAAATTTTGAAATTTTCTTTAAATTGTAAAATTTTAAATTTTCTTTTAATTTAGACAAATTTAATTTACTTTTTTTTTAGACAAATTTGAGTTGAGTTTTCAAATCGAATATAAAACTACCAACTCCATATATGCTTCTTTAGCTAGTTTTCTATATCTTACATATATAAATATCAATAAGAGCCTGATGAGTGATCAATTGAATCAAGGTTATGTTACATTTTTATCTGTAATTTTAGATAAATTCGAAGACTATAAACTTTATATGTACTCTTATTTAAATGTTTGAGTATCTATTTTACGATGTAAAAGATTAATAATTTAAACTTGAACATCATTGAAATTTTAATATATTTGGATTTTTATCCCGTTATTAGTTTGTATATTTTCTTAGACTTCGAAGTTTTAGATTTAATTCTTTGCGGTTGTAACTTGAGGGGGGGAAGACATTGAATTTTTTTTTTTTTTTTTTTCATATTTTCCATGTCAAAAAATATAAAAGTGTTGGGGAGGGATGAGTATTTCAATAAAAGGGGAAAAGCAGCCGAAAATGATAACGTAGTAAGATATTTCCTTTCTTCAAGTAGCTTGTGGACAGTGGAAGGGATAAATGGCTCCCCAAGACTCACCCGTTCAAAAGATTTTTCTTCAGGTTGAAGAATTAGAATCCTTCCTTTTGATCCAATGCTTGTCAAGTTGATTACGAATTACCCAAAAAAAGATAATTGGAAGGGATCAAACAATGCTACTGACGTCTTTGTCGGTCACCTTTTATTTATTTATTTAATCTGAATGGTCCCTCAGTGTTCTCCAGTAAATTGAGTGAAGACGGAAAATTATTTATGGATCAGAAAATGAGATTTTATTTGTAATTTTTTTATTAAGAATTATATGTACACATGTCCTCCTTTGCTTTGGTTGTTTCTCTTTTTTCTTTTTTGAGAATGGCATGGCCATTGATGTTTAATGTCATTTATACTAATGAAATTTATTTTTCTAAACATCTTATTTTTTTTCTAACAGAAAGACGAACATTTATATATTTAGGGGTGACTAAATGGGTCATCTGGTTTTTAAATCGATCAAAACTAAGATAGATGAATTTTTAAAAAAATATAAATCAAAATGCACTTAAAAACTTTAACCCAATTTAAATATTTTGTTTTAATTCACTCCAGTTCATAATTTTACAGTTTAAGTTATATTTGAGTTTTCTAACAAAATAAACTTCTTTCCTTATACACTAATACACATTATTCTTTAGTTAAATATATGATTAAAAATGATATTTTAATTATTTAAAACTATATAAATCTGTTTATATAATCCTCATATTATGAAGCCAAACAAATTAAAACTACTGAAATTTCTAGTATTACAAACAGAACAAAATGTATATGGAAGATCAATCTAAATAATAATAAAATATTTTATCACTAGAAAATGATAGTATGAACTAATTCGAACATGTTAAACCTTCTAACTTGAACCCTACCCAACAGAGCAATTTTACTTCCATTTCAAGATTTCAATCTTTTATTCTTTATTTTTTGTTTAAGAGCGAGTAGAAAATAGATATTTGTTTTTTTGCGGGAGAAGATGGACTTCAACATGTATATAGTCTATTTCTAGTTTAAATATGCACCTGGAACTAAAATCTTTTTTATAGTATCCCATTAATTTTGGTTTATTGAATTTAAATTCATTTTTAACAATTTTTGTTTTTTAAAAGCACTTTCGGCAAAAACCTAGTGTTTATTCGGAAATTTTTTTTTTTTATTTCTTTTGAGTGTAAACCTAAATATTCTCATTCTCAATTGTTGACTAGATAGGATGTCCCATGCCCACGTCGACCTCATCACGTAACCAATCCCTATATAAACATCATCTTCAACATACTAGCTCATACTTGCCAGCCCTATAGATTACTTACATTACATTTTCTTCCTCATAGATCACGCAATGTTGAGGTGGGGGAAAACCCTTCTTTTACTATTACTTACATTTCATTTTTCATATTTACTTTTTGCTTCGGTAGCAACCGCAAGGCTGCCCCGGCCTTTTGGTGGAGATGAAGCCGCGTTCGGTGCCAACAATATGGGTTACATAGAAAGCAAAGGGCCAGTACCACCTTCAGGACCTAATCCCTGCACCTTCCTCCCTATATATGATCCTCGACATTGCTATTGAAACCGCCCCAGTTGGACGCCACTGTAAGTGCATATCAAATGAAGAGGATACATATACTGGTAGTTTTGCGGAAGGTGAGAAAATATGAAGAAAGAACTCGTCATCCATCCAAAGAAAATTTTTATTATGTTTTATTGGCTTGTTCCACCTTATTGTGTGCTAAAAGGATTTGAACTTTTCTTTATGTAATGAGGAATGATTTATTATAAAAAAAAATGTAATGAGGAATGATTAATGGTTGAGTGTTATTTATTGTGTGCTTGCACAGTTATTGCATTTTCCTTAGGTATCATCATCTTTAATGAATTAATTTTGTTTCATAGTAATCTATCATAAATACATTTATGGAAATTTTGATTTTTAATTTATAATAATAGCTCTAAAATAAAAGAGATATATTCATGTATCAAAAAGTGTTATGTGTTTTAAAGACATAATACACAATTTTACAAAAATATGTTAATCTATATAATGACATACATATTTTCTATAATCAATGTGGGGTCTCGGAGGACCTAAATGTATATAAATAGTTAAAATTTATATATAAACTTAATAGGTTTACACCAATTTATTTTAAGGAAACAAACTATTTTTTTCTCAAAAATCTCTCAAAGTATCAAATAGAAGATGGTGATGTTTTTTTTTAACAAAAATAAATAAAAAAAAAAAAGAGGATGAATAGATATGAAATTTGGAAATGAATAGATCATAGGGTAAAATATTGAAATTTTCTGGGATATTGTCATAAATAAGCTTATAACGTTCGCAAGTTTAATTACTGACTCAATAATTAATATTCAAATTTGAGAAAAATAATTTTTTTTAAAAAAAATAGAATCCTAAATAGCCATTCAGAGGTTTGTGTAGGCATTAGAAAATATAAAACAAAAAGGAAAAGAAGATCTAATTCAAGCAGAAACAAAAAAGAGTTCTCCAAAATTTTCTAAAAACTAAAAATGGCTACCTAATTAAAAGCAAATTATCCAAAAAGGTATATCAACGTTCACTTTCATTTTAAAATTCAAAACTAAAAATAAATAAATAAATTTTTTCAGTAAAATAGGAGAGATCGGAATTCAAGAGACACACCAAAATATCCCACATTCATTATTTCCTATTTTATTAAAATATAAAAATGGGATAATTATTAAGACTTCAAGGTCTGTTAACCGAGTATAAATAACTTGCCATGAGCTAAAAGTTTAGGCATGGGGGCTACGGATGTTATCTAATGACTTCCTTCCTCCAATTATTCTCTTCTCATGTGAATGTGTCTTGCAGACTTCTTTGACCCATAGGTGCCTTTTTTTTTTTAAATTCATTTTATCTATTATTATAATGCAGATTTACTCTTATAGAATATATTGGTGCAAACAAAGATGTACCCTGCGTTTCGATATAATTGTCTTTTTAAGAAAATATATTTTATTTCAATATAATTATTATTTTTGAATATCAATATATTATTAATTGATTTTTTTACAAATTTACTTCATCATTAACTCTTCCTCTCTGTCTTAATTAATTACTTTCTTATTAATATTAGGATTATAATTTTAGTTGGAGATAATTAAGAGTATATTAGTTCATATTAATTGAAATTATTTTTTTAATTTAAATGCATAATTCTAAAAAATAATTATTTTAAAACAAATGGAGTATATAATTACCCACAAAATTCTGTATTTGTCCATATATTTTGAACAAAAAAAAATGATAAAATGGTATTCTAAATATAAACAATCTACTATACTATTACACATTTTAAATTACTTTTATTTAAATCAACATCAAAGGTTTCACAGTATAGTATATGGCCATTCATAAAATATGAAGATATTGTAAGAGCAACTAACATCAATACATTGGTTGCCTTGGAGATATGAGTTGCAAGTTTTCTGACATTACATAATAAATAAAAAAAAGATATCTATAAAAGTGTTACACAAAAAGATATATTTTGAAGTCTTACTGAAACCCATTTTTGTGACATTATTTCAACTTTGGGAGATTTGATATAGCATCTTTGTGACATTACTGCTGCATCTTTGGCATGTTTGGGCTGAAATTTGGAGGTTTGATATAGCATCTTTCTTTGGAAAATACATAATAAATAAAAAAAATATTTTGAAGTCTTACACAAATAGATGTAAAGTAGTAATTTTCTTATCTTCAATTTTATATATAGAAGTGAGGGTGAAAGGAGAATCTTGATATAGGTTTGGAAATTAGAGGTGATAAATGAATTGAGTTAAATTATTTTGAGTTGAATTATTTTTGAATTAGACCGGATCAAATTTGATCACTCAAGTTTGGGTATATTTGAGTTACCTATCGAGTTTGCATATAGAAAAAATTGAGGATCAAATTTTAGATTAGATTATTTATTATTTACTTCTTTAAAAAATATTTTTAAAAATTATTCATTTAAATTTTTTTATTTATGAAATATTTTTTTATAATTTATTAAGAAAAAAGTAATTTTCCAAAAATTATTTTTTAATCAAATAAATTTTACATAAATAGAAAGTGTCTGACACATGAAATACACCGATTTTTTGGACCGAACTGAATTAAATCACTAACTAATTTTCAGTTTTACCAATCCAATTTGATTCTAAAAACATTGATTTTGACCGGTTCCAGTGTATCCCTCCTGCCCACTCCCTCACCTCATCATTATTGGGGCTTTATTTCCATGATGGGGATGCTTGGAATATAGTCCTACATAATGAGTTTATTAATTATAATGATAAATATGAAA
Source organism: Omphalea diandra (assembly GCA_949677035.1). Classification (NCBI taxonomy): domain Eukaryota; kingdom Viridiplantae; phylum Streptophyta; class Magnoliopsida; order Malpighiales; family Euphorbiaceae; genus Omphalea; species Omphalea diandra. The sequence goes on along the minus strand of CATIWR010136121.1, from coordinate 5,315 downwards.
TAATGTATTTAATTATTAAACAAGTAATTTTTTTATGCTATTATATAGAAAACAGTACAAAAAAATTACGAAACGAAATAATTTAGTTTTTATAAAATTTTTGCTCTCTCAAAGCAAAAATATAAGAAAAAATATAGTAATAATATTAAAAAATGTGATACAATATATTATAAATATGTGTTATCCTACATAATGAGCTTGATAATAACAATGATGATTATGAAACAATGCATCTGATTGTGAGACATGTTACCATTTTATACTATTAGGTACTAAACGATACAAAGAAAAATTATGAAATAAGATAATTTGACTTTTATAAGTTTTTTGCTCACTCAGAATAAAAATATAGAAAAAAAATATAGTCATAGCATTAGAAAGAAACGTAATAAAATCTATTATATATATGTGTTTTCTTACCTAATGAATTTGCAGTATGAAGCATTTGACTGGTTTATATTCAAAAAGGAGTTTCTTTATCTTACTGTATTTTCTGAAGCTTTTACTTGGATTTTATTGTACTCTCATTCTTTCTCATTAGTGAAAGAAAATTACTACAAAGTAATGTTTTACGAATTAGACTAGTATGATAAAATTGAGAATTGACTAGTGGTTTAATTCAGTTCAATATTAAAATCAGTCAAAAGAAAATTTTGACTAAAATGAAAAAAAAAGCCTAAATCAAAACGATTCATCTTAAAATTATAATCATTTGTGAAAAAAGTTAAATTTTTAAAAATTACATTATTTTAGTTTTGAACCAAGAATTAATTGGTTTAATTTGATTTTGATCAAATTTAAAATTTGATTCCATTTAATTTTTTATTTAAAATTTTTGACAATTCAATTTGATTCAACTTTAAAAAATAAAAATTGAATTAACAGAATTTTTTTATAAATTTTTTAAAATAATGATATAAATATATTTTTTGTACTTAAATTATATATATATATATATAATAATTTTCATTTATATAAATAATTAAAATAATTTTGACAAAAATAAATAATCAAAATAATACTTTTCACAAATAAGTGGTAAGAGGAAGAATAAGTAAAAAGAAAGGAAGAGGAAGTCAATTCAACAGTGTTAGTTAAAGCGACAAGAATGCCACCTTTACCAACAATGATTGATTCTGCACCCATGGTGGTTCACTGCACCTAGCAATGTCCGTTACCCTAAATATTCTCTCAACAATTTTAAACAATATTTGGGTGAAACTAGTGGAAGAGATAATTTTATTAACTCTTGCAAACAAACTGTACAAGAATATGGTTTATATACCTCTCTCCACTTAGTCCTCAAGCAATACAAGAATCACTTTTTAATTAACTATACACTTTGTACAAATAACAAACACTAAAAAAGAGAAGTAAGATGTAGCCAATAATGTGACAAGAGATATGTTGTGCACTTCGGCTTCTAGAAAAATTTTCCAACATCATCTCCAAACTTAGCTCAAGTCTTGACTATCAGCTTCAGTTGTCCGAGCTTACATTGAGCACAAGTGTACATTCTCACTTTCAAGTATTGTTGACTAGATACCCACGTCGAACTCTCCACGAACGCCTATATAAACATCATAATTTGCCTCCATTACTATCCTCATAACTTGCTATAGATTACTTACATGACATTTTCTTCCTTGTATACTACACAATGTTGAGGTGGAGGAAAACCTTTCTTCTGCTATTACTTACATTCCATTTTTCATATTTATTTTTTGCTTCAGTAGCAATCGCAAGGCTGCCCTAGCATTTTGGTGGAGATGAGGCCCTGTCTAGTGCCATCAGATATTATGATTATATTTTTTTTCTTTATTTTTATTCCGAGACAAAAATAAAATTTATAAAATCTAAATTATTCTATTTTATAATTTTTTTATTCCATTTTATATATAATAGCATAAAAACGTTACATGTTTTAATAATCAGATGTAGCAACTTTTTAATATATAAACACAATATAGAACTAGGCATTTATTGACTACAATAAAAATAATAATTTAGAAATTCAAAAATACATAAAAAGTATGTCTTTTACATTCACAAAATAGGACATCTTTAAATTGTCAATAGAAGTTGAAACTTTTGGTCTTCCAAATGCCACTTCACATTATTAAAACCTGCAATTGATAGAAAATAAAATCATCAATTCATAAAAGGTTATTAATACTATCAATAATGAAATCAAAACAAAACAAAAACAAAAACCAAAAGAATAAATTCTTAATATCTCATATTAAAAGTACAAGCCTCAATTTTGAGCCTGCTTCACTGGGATGTAAGGGGTATTAACATCCAAGACTTTTACCTGAATAAATAAGTTCAAAAAAAAAAAAAAAAAGCAAAATACTTTCTCTTATTAGATATGATCTGCAAGATATAGTTCTAATCTTTCAATATTTTAGCTGCCTTTAAAAATCATTTTACCATTCTTGGTACACTGATGCAAGCAAAGGAAGGAGGTCCCCAACAAACAAGAATAATTTCATGACCCCACATATTAATAGAATAACAAACTAGGCAAATGGTAGTTGGAGTGAAATAAGCCGAAGTGGTCTAAGTATCAAGTGCTGACACTTGGTGCATGACTTTAATTAGAATAATTAAGCATAAGAAATGATGGACCCCATTAATGTATTATACTATTAGGAACTAATGATGCTTAAGATATACGTGCTTTTTTCAAATATTATTAAAAAAAAAACTATAATTCAATATGAAGAGTGCCGAAATTAAGGTACCACGAGAGATATGACAAGTACAACTAGCCTCACAGGATTTTCCACAAGTGCTAGCTCAACTATGCCTCTTAAATGGGTTGTTTATTTCAATCATCTCAAATTTGTATTATAATTGTTAAAAATTTAATTTAATTTATTATTATTATTATTTTAAAAAATCAAATTAAAATATTAAATTATATCAACACAGGTGAAAGAAAGAACAAATTACTCACATCAACATCAGACGAGTGACCAGCCATGATTCTTACAGGCTGTTTCGAGCATGTGAAGCACTGGCAAAATAATTTAATAAAGCAATTCCAGTAAAGTTTACAAGAGCAGGCTTTGAACTATGAATGAGAATTGATAATTTAATAAAGCAATTCAAAAAGTGTATAATAGGAGAATTTTTAGAATTAGCTACTTAGAAATGAGCAGAGACATCATAATTTTCACAACCACAAGTCCTCAACTATAACCTGCTATATTTCTTTCTCACGTTAACATATTTGTACTGTGTACATCTCCCACGTTGTAATTTTGATATTGAATACAACAATACTTTGCTTCTGGTTAGTGGTGATTAGCACATATATTATGCATAAAATGTTACCACTCAGTAAATGCAAGCACACCAATAAATGACAATGACATAAAGATAATTTTACATTATAACCACATAACATGTTTGTACTCATAACAGTATGTGTCAAGGAAGACATAAAAAATTATTTCCTCCTAAAATGGACTTACAACCTTCAGTAAGGAGTCTGAAAATCCACCAGCTATCAAAGATCCATCATGAGATATGGAAGAACAGTTCAAACTGGGGGAAATTCCAAGAAAAGATATATGAAAATGAGAACAAATCTAGAATCACGCCGAAATGTGATTAAAAAAAAAGATCTTTGAGCTACAAGTGTTGAGTACTACCCATCATGCGTGTTGAGAAATGTATGGAAGCTAACAGATGGCAATGTTGCGCTACTCAACTGTACACGGTTTCTTAAGTTTCAAGAATAAGCTGTTCCACCTCTGTTGGGCTAAAGCATCATAAGACACTAATTTAGTAGAAAGCATCACTAAATATACCATTATGAATTTCATTTACTCATTGTTACTGGAACAGGAAATCATGCAAGAGCATTATTTTGGAAAACGTTGAAAAAATTAATTTACGTAGATTGTGAAGAAGAAGAAAACATGACTAAGTTCAGATTATATACAATTCGAAACAGGGACATAAATTTCTTCCGAATGTCTATGACAGGGCATAACTGATAAAGCCATCAAGTAAGAAAAATTAATCAACTGAAAGAGTCAGTATGAAATGCCATACAGCATTGTGAAACAAGTTAAACATGCAAGGGAAACATAATATTTTATGAGCATATGTACCTTGGTCTCTTCCACATCCCCCTCTTTGGCTTCTCTTTTTGTCCTCTCAGAATCTGAGAGCGGAGCCCCATCCTTTTCTAATCGTTCCTCTAAAGAATCTTCAAGCAACGACAACAAATATATCATTAAAGCTGAAATCAACAAACTGTCTGGGAAACGAAAAGAACAGAAGAAGAAAAAATTATAATGAATAACTTATTCATTTAGCATTAAGGGATATCTCTTGGTAGCAACGGATGGCATTAAGAATCCCTTGCTATGACTATTAGACAAGGATATATGAATTACAAGTTTCAGTCACATTAACTTATTATGAGATCTGGTACCCATTTTTGGGAATGGATCGTCTTGTAAGTTACAGCCTTGCGAAGAAAAGTATCCCAATCCAACCTACAAAGAGGCACGACAATAATTTTGATTATCAAATTCACTGATCTTTTAATACACAAGCAACTGGAAATGGAACAAAATCACAGATCTAAAAATTAAAGTCATTTTGAGAAGGTACCTATGGAAGGGCACAATCACAAAAATAATACAAGAATGGAAAGAGGGAACTGAGTATATGCAGTTGACATCGCTGAGGTTTTGTTTTTTCTTTTTCGCGGGGGGGGAAGGGAACTGCTACAAAGAATCTGTTGCATCAATCTCTCTCCAGTTTGCAGATTTCTACTTCTTTCTCTTCTGCAACTTACAATTTTCGTAAGTGAAGCCAAAGAAGTGGGTCTTTTGTAATTTACGCTTTTCTCTTCACTTCAATTACTTCTTTCTCCTTACTATTAATTCACGTTATTTAAGAACATTATAACTGTAGAATGCACCTTACCATTAGTTTAAAACATGCAGTTCCACCTCTATAGCCACTATCCAAGCAATTTTGCAACCCAAATATTCTCATTTCCCAAAGCATTATTGACTACATACCAAGCGTCATGCCCACTTCGACCTCATCCCGTAAAGAAGTCTTTATAAACACCATCTTCAAAATTTGTCTTTTCATAAGTGGTAAGAAGAAGGTAGGAAGAAGAGATGTAGACTCACCAGTGTTAATTAAAGTGATTCTCACCCTAAAGTATTGTAACTAGATGCCCACGTCTGTCCTCATCGCAAACATTATATAAACATCATATAATTTGCCTCCATTACTATCCTCATAATTTGCTATATATTACTTGCATTACATTTTCT
>CATIWR010136076.1:0-21160 GCA_949677035.1 Omphalea diandra | reverse complement strand
TTTTTCTCTTTGCTGCAAAAAGATAATTTCTTGGGCAGTTGGGCATTCTATTTCAACACCCCACTCTCTTATTGGGTTTCTTAAATTAATGCTGCGGTGGCCCATCTTCATTAGCTCTATACGATCTGTCGTCTGTGTCTTATCAACTAAACGACTTCTTATCAACCAACTTCGGCGGCAAAGAGAATATAACAAGAAGATGTTAGTTAAAAAGAGATTATTGTTTACTCTTGAAGAGAGGAGAAACAACAACATCATCATCATCATCCCCTACAGTTGGCTATGTTCCCCTCAAATACAAAATATATTTATATATAACAAATGAAATCCAAACACCAAATTATGTTCCCCCCTATCCCATCATCCATAATAATGACATAATCTTCCCCGGGGCAACTTCAGTTGCTCTGGCCTAAGCCACAAATATTTTGCTTGCACAAAGTTAGTTTCTTCCATGTTTATAACTTCTTCATTCTGCTTTAGAGTAGTAGAAAGTCAGCTGGATCTATTTTTGCAGCATACCCATATTTGGATGTACAATACTTCCTGTGTACACCTGTAAGCTTCCCTGTTGCAGCATTCTGATGAAAATTTACCATAAGCCTTGCGCATTCCCTATAAAATCCCAAGAAATAACATTTACCACAGTTTAGTCAAATTATCTGTCAGGATTTCTGTTGAAGGTTTTTTTATTATGCCCAAAAACACTTACAAAAGCTGCTCTTCTGAGTAGCTAGTATACCACTCATTACTCTTGCTCCATTGGCTACGTCCACAAAGAGTGCATTGAGCTGTGTAAATTGCAGCAGCAGCTAACTGAGATGGTGCAAACTTGAGCATGTCATATTCAACTAGGCAAAGCTCGATGATGAAGAATGATAGATGCTCAAGCTGCATGAAAATCAAAATCAAAATCAACTAGTCAATATCCTTTTTTTCTTTTTCACAGAATACATATATTGGAACATAAACATTCATGAATTTGTTATTAACAAACCTTCTTGACGGATTGGGCAGCCTTAAGAAACCTCCTCATAAATACATATGGAGTTGGAACAGAGAGATTAAACTGTAAGGTATTAACCATCAACTTCTCCTGCAAGGTAATTAGAGACACATCATATATGTAAGAATTATAGCCCGAATTTATATGGAAGTATATGCGAAAATTACAGATCCAATTTATATGGAAGTATCAAAGAAGGGATTAGATTAAAAGGTACTACCATGTCAAGCACTTCTTTTCTGCTGTAAGCCTTGTCAGATATTAGGATGAGATCCTCCACAACAGGAACTGATACTTCTTCGTACTTGCATGCAAGGAGCATGGCTGTCACCCCAACTAGCTGGAGTTTCTTTCTCACTACAGGATGAACTGATAAAAATCTATCGATGAGATTGACAGTAAGATATAAGGTCTCATCCATCAATTCAAACTTGTAGTGCACCTGTTCATTCCATTCACTTTGTTAGCAATACAGTTATGGCTATAATCTATCAACTAAGAATTAGCCAAGTAATTAAATTTACGTTGCATACCTCAATCAACCAATCAATTAGGATACCTCTCATCTTCCCATTAATGTCAAATTGCTGTGCCATGTAGCTTGGTGAGACACAGGACGATCTCTGCAAGTAAATATTGCAATACAATTTTAGTAAGTTGAAAGGCAAGTATTTTTCAATATTGCTGCTCTTTTTCCTTCTCTATTAAGAACTTGCTATTTTCACTAGATCTTAATCACCAAGTGAAACCAAAAATTTGGGCTAACCATCACAAACCCCAACCCACTTTTTAAAATTAAGTTTTCACTAGATTTCTGGTGATGTTCTTTTAGGCTAGTTCTTCTTCTCAACAGAATACAAATCAGGCAGAAAGATTGGGATTAAATCTCACCTCAGCTTTCTTATAGAAATTATACAATTCATCAATGTACTCAACCACTGCAAGTGGATTCTTCTTGTCACAGCTGTCTATGTCCACAAACAACTCCTCATCTACATCTTCCATTTCAACCTCATCCTGCAGTAAACCAAAATAGTGATGAGTGCTGGCCAACAGTGAAATAAATTAATATAAACAAATATCGAAGTCTGTGTTTGAATACCATGCGATCAAACTCTTCCAGCATTGCTTCTGTGTGTTGCACAAACATGGGCACAGAAAAGTCATTAGAGTCCTTACACTGTTCAACATCTAAGATAGTGCAATCTTCTGAATCTCTTGAAATTGGGACAGAAGAAGCTGGTTTCTTGGTTTCCTAATTGAAAAATTTAGAGACAATTCAATCTACTACTAATTCTTGGTTTCTAAAACAAACTGAAGATCTTTGACTGGAGACTAGAGAAGGTACCTCTGGCTGCTTGTTAGCTAACTGAGCAGCAAACTTCCTATGAACAACGGAACAAGAAAACATGGCGGGAGAACAATCAGAATTTTCAACAATCAACAGCATCACAATTAAAAGAAAATGGGCAAGGTAGGTAGTACCTGGTGATTGGTCGATGTACTGGAATGGGTGGGTTCTTGCCACATACTGTTTGTCTCCTAAATAGAAAAAAGACAGAAAGAAAATGTAAAAAGATTCAATAATGGGAGATTTATTTTTGGCTGATGCAAGAAGCCAAGAAAAAGAAGAGAAAACAAATGTGAAACTAAAATTTTTCAATAACTAACACCTTAGTCAACTAGGACTAACGCGTCTAATGTTTACATATCCTTATATTTCCTCAAAATCATACTTTCTTTTCTTGTATTTTTTAAAATAAACAAACAGGATGTCAAGTTCTTAGAGACTTACTCTGATAAGCCTTTTTTGTTGAGTGCACAAGGGTAAGGTGGAGCTCCAATTAAGTTCCGATTGATGTTGCTCAACGCCCTCCGGTTGTTTCCATTAGCCGCCGCAGCCGAGACCTTCCCAATGCCGGCACGTAAACCCCCTGAAAAAGATTGTCCATTTCTTTTGTTAGGGCTCCTTAGTTATAACTTTTGGTCGTGAAACAATAAGAACTTGGGTTTGATTACCTTGCACATTAGCGGGTCCGATCACACCCGGGTTGTTCTCGTCTGATCCACCCATTGTCCCCTGCCAAGAAATAATAAAAAGCTAAAATGAATTAAAACAAAAACCAACTTAAGGACACATCATCCAATATATAGAACGGCATACGTATCGATTCGATTAACTTCAAATCCAAGAAAGGTGCAACTCAGATCGCAAAGTTAAAAACCCACCTTCGAATTCAAGAATCCTATCGATTTCGATGGAGGGAACCTTCAAAATTCAATGCCGACGTTTGGTTTTTCAAATGCGGAATCTAAGAGAGAGACGGGTTAAAAGAACTCCATTAAGTCCAGCGATGGAGTATAATCTCTCTCTCAGATGCTATAGGTATAAAGGAAAAGGAGGAGAAGGTGGAAGGAGAGTAAAGACGAACTGTATGAGCGAAATTGAGACGCAAACGGCGGATATATGTCTGGACTTGCCCTCATCATTTTAAAACTAACGGCTAGTAAATAGTGACCGTCGGATCTCACAGATTGAAAAGTCTCGTTCTCCTGCGTGCGCGTGCGCTCAACGGTAACCCAACAGCATGTGCCTTTTAAAGTAATTTGCCAATACTGCCCTCTCTGTCTCTTTTATTATTATTATTATTATTATTTGCATAGAATTAAATTATCCTTATCAAGCCCTTTAAGGTTATGTTGTATTAAAAACCTAAAATGGTTTTTTATTCATTGCCCTACTTTCAATTCTTATCTTGCCTTATTCTCTTAAAAAAGAAAAAAGAAAAAATTCTTGTCTCGCCTTAAACAAGACACTGAATTAGACAATGGATCAGCATCTCAAAACGAAAAAAAAAAAAAAAACTAATAAAGATAATAGTAAATTTATAATAATTTTTTATCCCTAAAATTAGATGGAACGCATTTAATATCAATAACAAATTGAGACAATAAGTAAATTGATAATATGACATAAGACCTAATGTGAATTAAGTGTTTTATAACATCCTATCATGTATTCCCTAGCTCATGTTTTTAAACTCAAATTAAATTGATGAATCAAATAAAATTTAATTTAGTAAAAAATCAAATTAAATTTAATGAATCAAGTAGCTATTTAGTAAATCGATCAAATTGATCATAATTGAATTAGTCAATTAATCAATAATTTGATATTGTGATTCAAGTATTAATTTTGATATTTTCTATATTATTTTATTATATAATAATTTAGAAATTACATACGTTATTATGTATTATCAGTTAAAGACAAATAATATATATATATATATATATATATATAATTAATATAACATGTCTAGAATCTATAAAGTCGTGGACTGCTATTTATGTGTAGAAAAAAATATGTTTGGCAGCTTTTTGTTTCAAATATATTACAAATGCTAGTGTAAATAGTTAACATATTTAATATCATTTTTTTCGCAAGTATTATTATTGTAATTAAATATATAATTTTTATTTAAATTTGATTCATAGTTAGATTTCGTCAACCATAAAAAGAAACAAGTCATTCAATTTTTTATCATCATTTCTTTTTTTAGAATATTAATAGAGATAATATAATTTTTAATGTTCAATGAAGACAAATATTTAATAGTATCTAATTTTTATTCAAAGAGTACATATTGGTATAATGAAATTGGTTATGAACAAAAATAGTCTTTTATAAATTTCTATACAAAAATTAATATTTAATAGGCTATAATTTTTTATTTAAGCTAATACATATTAAAATTGAGAATATGATTAACAATAGCATATCATATCTGTTGTATAACTTACCATGATAATTCAATTTATTAGACCTTCCATAAATAGAAAGGAACTTAGATAATATTTTTATTTGGAATTGTTTTATATATTAAATGTTAATCTGTGCGTTGAATGTAGTGTTATTTTAAAATTTTTTATCATAAATTTAATATAAAAATCATATTATATTTAAATTTTATGTATTAATTAACTATAAAATAATATAATTTTTAATTTTTATATTTTAAAGCATAATTATTTGATATAAAATATATATTCTATTAAAATCATTATATTATTTTTAATTGTAATTATTTTTAAAAATGAAATGATAATTTAAAAATTATTAAAAATAATTATTTGATACACATGATAAAAAAAATAAATACATCATAAATTATGCTCGCTTACAAGAAAGCCACCATTTTTAATTTCAAGTGATATTTTAGTGAAATTAATTTTTCGAGTTATGCCATTATTTCCTCCTTCAAATTGTCACATTTTCGTGATACGTGATCATTTTGAGTTGGGTACATGTTTCATGGCAGTCGTGTAATTTTATCACGGCTGTCGTAGGTCGTGCTACGTTTTTCCACTGTGGTACCATGCGCTCTTCTATTATACTCCCCAGTGCCAACCGGATTCATTTTAGAATGACACGTGGGTGATGCATTTCATTTACCGTTGACGGATGGGAGGTTCTGGGCTCGTGCCTACCCAGGTCTTACGGCTACGAAATAGGCGTTAGGAGAATCAACTGCGAGAGCTTGTCGGTGAATCGGACGGTTCATACGCCTGCAGTATGTGATAGCTGATGAAGATGCAATGCGCAGCGACCAGGCTGATTTTCCCTTTTCTTTTTTATTTTTATAATCTTGGAACGGTCAATAAGTCTGACAATGGGGGAGCTGGCGCTCTGGCAGCGCCCATATTCATGATTTTTTAATAATTTTTATTATAAATTAAAAACAAAGATAAGAAGACCATGTCCTTTGTTTGTTTTTATCTTTAGATTAATTAAAATTGCTTTGGATCTATTGGGCCCATAATGAATAGCGACCATGTCAGGGTTTCATTACTCTGGCTTGTAATTATATTAGCACTTCAGTCCTGTCTTGTACTTTTTTCTAAAAAAAACATTGTTTTAATTGCGATACTAAACACATTAAAATGGTGTTAGAGCGTTTCAATTATTAAGAACACTTTAAGAATTGTTAAACTTAAAGATCAAAGTTTTATACTTTGTTTATGACTTCCTCCACAAATTTATTAAATTACTTGGCCAATCATATTTGGGTTTGCTTATATCGCTGTTGTTCAACGACCACAAATGCAATAGAAAGAGGACCATAGGATAAGAAATTTTACTTGGACAAAAACAAATCAAATGGTGGTGTTGGATGCTATCTCATCCTCAGCGTGATGTCCGTTAGGAAGTAACAAACTTTCAAAATAGTTTCTTAGTCAAAGAAACCAAAAACCAGGAAAGCGCGCGAAGAGTTTCAAGGCCATCATCAACCAAAACAGAGAATACCAGAATTCATGAAGAAGAACATGATTACGATTTTCATCTCATTAATATCCAAATTGCAATCCCAAAAATGAATGCACCTTTTTTGATAGTTAGATAACAAAGTAGACGGCCATGGATGAAGAAGGTGCAGAAAACAGGGGCCCAGGAGAGGAAAATGAATCTAATGGATCAAGCCAGCGAGAGGAAACTGATGTTGTTCAGGAGATAAACTACCTGATTGAATCTGTTGCTCAGCTTGGAGATTACCGAAGAGCACATAGGAGAGATTGCTATACTCTGGTTAGGCGGATGAAACTTCTGCTGCCATTTCTTGAGGAGATCAGGGATCTCAATGACCCTATGTGCGACCAGGGTATTTCTTTTTTGGGTTCTTTAAAGAAGACTTTTATTTTGGCCAAGAAGCTGCTCAAAATTTGCAATGAGGGAAGCAAGATTATGCTGGTAAGGATTTTTAATTCGTGAAATTTGCAACTTGTTCAGGATTTTTAATTCGTGAAACGTGCAACTTGTAAGTAATTTATATGTATTGTGACATGTTCTAATCTTAGGCTGTGGAGAGTGAGGCAATTATGACGAGATTTCGAACCGTTAATGAAAAATTATGGCAAGCTCTGGAAGGTGTGCCTTTCAATGAACTTGGGATTTCTGATGAGGTGAAAGAACAGGTATATCCCGTTTCGAATCATTTACCTAGCTAGCTTACGAATTTTTATTATGTTTTTGCTCACATTTGATGGTGTTTTCTCAAGTCAATGAATTTGGAGGTGCATTCCCTCGCTTGCTGTTATGATTCCCAATCCAAGAAATGGATTTGGTCTTTATTCATTTCTTTTGTTTTCTTTAATTTTGATATAGGTGAATGAATTAAGTATTCTTGTTTCTCTGACATCATGTTGGCCTTTTTAAAGGTCAAGGAAAATGATTGTTACGGCATCTTGTAAAACTTGTCCGTCGTTAGAGAAACCTGTCTGCTGCTTCATTCCATTCCCGTGCAAGTTCCTTTCTGTTAGTACCACAAACGCCACTCCAATTTTGACACAGTTATATTGATGCTCAGGTAGAACTCATGGGAGTACAGCTTAGACGAGCAAAGGGGAGAACGGATACTCAGGATATAGAACTTGCAATGGATATGCTGGTGGTACTCTCGAAAGATGATGACCGGAATGCTGATAGTGCTATTATAGAAAGGCTAGCAAAAAAGCTGGACTTACATACTGTTGAAGACTTGAACAATGAGACTATAGCTATTAGGATTCTTGTCAAAGAAAGAGGCGCCAATGCGGAGAACATGCAGCAAATCGTTGATCTTTTGAACAAATTCAAACAGATTGCAGGAATGCAAGTAACTGATGTTCTAGGTAATCCTGTTATGAATAAAACCTTGGAGAAGTGCCCATCTTTAGTCATTCCCCATGAATTCCTGTGTCCAATCACACTAGAAATAATGACCGATCCAGTTATTATTGCATCTGGACAGGTAACTATTCATATTCCAAATGGAAACCTCTTATTATTAATTGAACTAAGTCCATGGCAATGTGTTCAGCTTGAGCATGCATGTTTGACAAGGAACTAATCATGATTTTGTTCTTCTTGTTCCTTTAATGTAGACTTATGAGAGGGAAAGTATACTGAAGTGGTTTACTTCCAATCACCGAACCTGTCCGAAGACGAGACAAACTCTAGATCATCTGTCAGTTGCACCAAATTTCGCCCTTAAAAACCTGATCTTGCAATGGTGTGAGGAAAACAAATTTAACCTCCCTAAAAAGGATTGTGCTTCCTCTGTGAGCTCATCTGAGCAGAATGATGAAATCCTCTGTTTGGTTCAGGACCTGTCTTCCAATCACTTAGAAACACAGAGAAAGGCAGTGAAGAAAATTCGAATGCTTTCAAAGGAGAATCCTGAGAATAGAATCTCAATTGCTAACAGTGGAGGAATTCCACCATTAGTTCAAATTCTGTCCTATCCGGACTCTAAAATTCAAGAGCATGCAGTGACAGCTTTGTTGAATTTATCAATTGATGAGACTAACAAGAAACTCATAGCTAAAGAAGGAGCCATTCAGGCTATCATAGAAGTTTTGCAGAGTGGAAGTGTAGAAGGTAAAGAGAACTCTGCAGCAGCCTTGTTCAGTTTATCAATGCTTGATGAGAACAAGATAACTATAGGCTTATCCAATGGCATCCCACCATTAGTACACTTGCTACAGAGGGGGACAACAAGAGGTAAAAAGGACGCAGCCACTGCACTATTTAACTTGTGTCTCAACCATTCAAATAAAGGTAGAGCCATTGAAGCTGGTATAGTTCCACCTTTACTCCAGTTGCTCAGGGACAAGAACTTGGGCATGGTTGATGAGGCACTCTCCATCCTTTTACTTCTTGCATCGCATCCAGAAGGGAGGAATGAGATCGGGCAACTATCATTGATTGAAACCCTTGTAGAATTCATCCAAAATGGAACCCCCAAGAACAAGGAATGTGCAGCGTCCGTCCTTCTTGAATTGGGATCAAACAACTCATCTTTTATACTTGCAGCACTTCAATATGGTGTATATGAACATTTAGTTGAGATCACAAATAGTGGAACCAACAGAGCCCAGAGAAAGGGAAATGCTCTTTTACAACTTATGAGCAAGACTGAACAAATTTGATGCAAGTGTTAAATGATTCAGATGCTCTTTACTAGTATCTTTATTCTTGTAGTTTATTATTATTATTTATTATTTGTTACATTATGTCATTATCACTTTGTAACTTGGTGATGTTTAATTTAAGTGAATGTATATATCACAGATTGCTTTTTGTACACTAATATAAGCAAAATTTAGAACTAATTAACCGAAATGTATTGATTACTATGCTTGAACAGTCTATAAAGGTTAATGCAACAATTGTTTTGGTTAATCGGTATAAATTGTGGTTGGTTATAAGGCATGGGCTGCTATAGAGATCATTTTACTTGTGACTAATATATCAATTGTGGTTTGCTTGATTTCCTGCCCTGACGATTTTCTTGTGTCTCATATCATGTTGATTAATTATGGGTTTGCTGTAGGGAATAATATGATACTGCTGAAATAAGAGCATTCAAGCTGCTGTCGTTAAGAAAAGTAGACCAACATGAACTTGTCATCGCTTATTAACTTTTTTTAAGTGCAAGGAATCCAAGGACTATGACCTTAGTTGATTCAGTGGGAGCGTTCCTAACACAATTAGGGGCTTGTTTTGACATTCTTACTTACATCATTTTCTTCACAGCAATCACATTGTTAAAGCAAACGACAATAGTCTGTTCTGAATGATGAAGACGGTGCCGTTTTTATTTGGTTTTAAGGATGCCTTCATGATAACCGCATGGTGCCGTTATCACTCATATCTAAACGGTGCGTTCCATTCATGTCTAGACGGTGCCGTTTTCCTTCATCTTCTCTGATGTCTTGCTTCTTGCTCATCTATTTCTGTTGTTAACTTCACGATCATTCATTCTGTTGAAGACGGTTGCAGAATGGCGGAAACCGACTAACTAACTTATTGTAAAATGGGTTAGAATTTGCTTTCACCAACAATTGTCGGTTGTTGACTAAAACATCAATTGATTCAATACAGAAGTAATGAATGAAATTTCTATAATATCTATTCGCATTGTTAAAGCGAATGACATGTTCATGTTAGTCGACGTGACTTAAAGTTATTTTTTTACGAGAAAATAAAGGAAAATATTCATATAGCGGTGCGAAGACTTTTCGAGAATTCTGATCGGTTGATTCAAATTCTTCATTTCCGGTTCTCTTCGCTCAAAATGTACACATTGAATACGATTTTTACATGTGCCGACACAATTTTTACATGTCAATGTCAGTAAAAAGATTTTGTAACGATGGGCCACAATATATGAGGTAGGGAGGGGTTCTTATCCCTATAATTGAGGCTCCCCCCTCCCTCTCTTTTCATCCGGCAAAGTAGACCACTTGATTACTTGCTTTTTCAAAAATAAAGCATGTTTATGTGCTACAGTCGAGCCTTTAAGCTTTGCTTCGAATAATCTATATAAAATTTAAGTTACGAATTAAATTGAAAGAATTCAAATTGAGTATAGCTTAAATCTACAGATAAATTGAGTTTTTATTGAGTTTGGATCAATTTTTATTAAAATGTTAAAACTAAGTCTAAATTATTATGTGGCCATATACTTTCAATGTAATTTTTTAATGTAGACTGATTCTTACTAAAATTGTTGCTTTATTTAAGAGACAAAAGGATTAAAAAATTATTTTGCTTATATGGATTGTATTCTTTTTGAGAAATATTTAATTAGACTCCATCTTATTTATAGACTAATTAATCAAGAGTTTAAGTGCAAAATACATAATTGATAAATTTTTAATATCCTTTTCTATATCAATGGGAAATTTTACTTAAAATTCACCATAAAATCCATAAATTTTTTTTTTTTTTGTTATTCTACACATTAAACCTTTTTACTGATTATCACGTTAGACCTAATATATCAAGGAGCGAAGATTTTTCTTTTCAAATTTGCTCTTGATTCATCTCGTGAATGCGTATTTTTTATTAAATTGTTTATGGTTTTGGAGTGTGATGGGTGATATTTCTATATACTGTCTTCCCCCCTTTTTGTGTGTGTGTATTAATTTATGATTGATCATAAAAAGTAACTAATCATAAATTTGCATGTTGCGCAAAATGATTATAATTAGAGTTGAGCATAGTTTGAAGAACCAGTCATTCAGTCCAATTTCAGAGTTTTTCAAAATCTCAGACCATAATCGAGACTGATCACACCTAATTATAATAGTACATTTTAAATAAATTTAATATTTTTCAATTAATTAATTAATTAAATGATTAATTATTATTTTTATTAAAAATTATTGTCAAGCAAATAAAATAAAAACATAAATTTCTCAAAATTTATAGTTATATAGAGATATATTTATAATAAATAATTGTCTATTGATTCATATTTTCAATTTTAAATAGCACAATTTTGAGTAAAATAATTTATAATAATCAATTAAATAAATAATATTAAGTATTTCATAATCAAAATAAAATTAATAGATAGTTATAAATTATATATACATATATGAGATAATTATAATAAAATATTATCTATTGATTCATATATTTAATTTTATGTAGCATAATTTTAAGAAAAAATTCATTAAACCTACACAAAATAATTTCTAACAATCTATTACATTACTTTCTAATTTTTATATACTTGAAATTTTAAATTTTAGTTTTTAGTTTAATATTATTGTTTTTCAAAATTTTCTATTTTTTATTTGAAAATTGTTTAAAATTTTTATCTTTTAGATTTCTCCAATTTACTGTTTTAATATTTTTACTATTTAAATTTTTTATTTCTAATTTAAAATTTTTTATATGGTAATTAATTTTTAAAATTTTCTATTTACAACTTTTAATATGATAATTTTTATAATATAATATAAAATAATGACACTTAATAATATTATACACAATTATTTTGATAAAAAATAAACATTTTATTTACAATTAATTTGAAAATTAAAATTAATAATATATATTAATTTTTTTATTAAATTTAAGTCTAGGAATACATCCGGGTCGGCCGGTCATGGAAGTGCATTCGCAGTTGGTAACCAGTCAATTCAATAAACCATTGCTCTACCGCCACCATAGCAAACAAAAAGGAGAAAAAACAAAAATCAAGTTGCCTGCCCATTTCTGTCATAAAAATAAAAAATAAAAAAAAAAAAGGTTGCCCACCTATGCCTAATGATGATGAAGAGTAAATTTGATTACCAATAATTTATATTTTTTTCACAATAATTCAGATGACTAGATGTTGCGTTCATTATGTTTTTTAGTATATTACAAATAATATTCTTTTTTAATGACAGTCTTTTTATAATAAAACAAAAAAAGAGAAATAAAAAAATAATCTTAATTAGTAATCTACTCTTCCATAAACAATTTGTGTGACATTTAATAGTACATGTACATTCACATGTTTAGATTTCAAAAAAAAAACCTTAAGATGGTATCTTAATTTTAAGAATTTAAGTATATAACTTAAATTTCATTAAAATGTTCAGAATTTATAAAATTGATCCTATAAAATATATGGTCCAAAAATTCCTCCATATATATATATATAATGAAAAATGAAATAAAAAACCTAAAATTTGGAATTGGGTGGGATTTATAGTCACATAATACAAAGTTTATAGATAATATATTTAATATAGCCACACAACAAATAGATTATTGATTATCATATAATTAATTATAATCTCAAAAATTATTTATAATAAATATTTATCATTTATCAAGTTAATAAGTAAACAATCGAAAACTATATAATACTATCATATCATATTACTTAATTTTTTTTTTTTTTATCAAATATCAAATTACTTAGTTGAAGATTATAAGATAACTAACTAAAAATATAAAAAAAGGAAAAGAAAAATAATGTCTAAAAACAAATTAAAATTATTATTTGTTTAAATTAAATGATAAAATTATAAAAAATAATTTAAGCAATATTAATTTACTAATTATTTTATTTTGATATTTTAAATACAATTAATATAATATAAATAAAAATAAAAAATAATTAATATTGTATAAAATATTACTTTGCAGATCATGAAAGTTCACAATTAGCTAGGCAAGGGTTGAGCAATAAGTTAAGATTGAATTAATTGAATTAAATCAATATAAACTGAATAATTGATTTTTAAAAATATAAATTAAATTAAATTAGTTTGGTTTTAATTAATTTTTTAAAAAAATAATTTTAGATATTTTAATATAAATAATATATTTTTGAATATTTTAATATAAGTTTTTACTGAAGTTTTTTTTATATATTTTAATATGAATAATGAGTTTCAAACTCATTTAAACTATTTTGATTTTATTTAATAGAGCTTTGAAATAGTTTAATTTCAATTAATATAGATTTAGTTTGATTTCTCTCATTGTCTTTTTTTTTTCATTTTTTTTGGGCTATAATCTTGATTTCATTATTTTCTTTATTCTTTCATCTTTCATCTATTTTAATATTTACAAATTTATATTTGTTTTTAAATATTTTATAATTTTTGTTTATTTTAATATAACTCTAATAAAAAGTTTTCAATTTTTTTGTAGAAGTGTGATTTTTTTTAATTTTGTTTTGTTTTATTTTGTTTATTTTTAATTTTTTTACATGAAGATCATTGTTATCTTTTTATGAAATTGATTTATAATACTATTATTAAAGATGTTTGTCATTGTCATCTATTTATATATTGATTACAAGAAAATTTTGATTCAATGTGATTGAATCAATTTATTTTAACAAAAAATAAAACTGAATTTATTAATTTTAAAAATTAAATCTATTTTTTAGAAGCGTGGTTTTTTTATATGAAGATTATTATTATTTTTTTTATAAGATTGATTTATAATACTATTATTAAAAATATCTATCATTGTCATCTATCTATGTATTGATTATAAGAAAAATCTGATTGAATAAATTTATTTTAATAAAAATAAAACTGAATTTATTAATTTTAAAAAATCAAAATTCAATCAAATCTATATAAAAATCAAATTGGAAAAAGTAAATCTGGTAAAAATTTTCTGGGTCTAAGCCAATTATTGCTCAATGTTAGGACTAAATTGCACTCCAAGTAGGCTGGTTATGCCATTAAGTTCTTGAGAGAAGACGGCATAGATGGCATGGACACAACTTATGATGCGGGCCAACGGCCAACAATAAAGCTTGTATTGGCCATCAAATCTGCACACATTGGATTTTCTAAAGATATATATATATATTTTTTTTGGAGGGATAGTAGTAGTTGAATTTACGTACCCACCGAACTAGTCCCATCTAAGTAATTGCTGGACATTGGAAGGGTCAACCACACATTACTAATAATTATAAATACCACAATTAATACAACCTTAAAGATTATTATTGGATAGAAATTTGAGGACATGTCACCCTCATAAATCACCATTTGATAATATTATCCAAATTTATAAAAGATATGATCTGTGCTTAGCATATTTAACCATCACAAAAATAATTCACTCGATTTGGTTAAAAGCATCTCTAGCAGTGATATTTATTATAAATAACATCTTTTGTATAATAAAAAATATTTTAAAAAACATTTCTAATAGTGATATGGACCTCACCATATCGTCCATCAGCGCTTCTCCTGCTCCGACCTCCGCCAATTCAAACTCTACTGTTGGCAAGGATTAGGAACTAGGACGAGATGATTTTTTCTTCTAGCATACATACCAAATGTTTCTTCATGTCTAGATCTTCTGGTTTCAGTCCGTTATAAAGTTTCCAATCACAATGGTGTAAGAGTCGCGCAAGTGGCAACTCAATGTTTCCATTTGCATGCGAAATGTCAGGGCAGGTCTTCCCTCTAGCTTCAAATGGGATATACTCAAAGTTGGTCCCTTTATAATCAAACAAACCATCACTAAATCGCTCTGGATAAAATGTCTCAGCATTTTGCCAATGCTTTGGATCTCTTCCGATTGCCCATGCATTGACGACCACTTTACTCTTTATTGGCATTTATGTTGTACCCACCAACCTCACAAGTATCGTTGCATTCTCTTGGAAGTAGAAGAGGTGATGCAGGGTGTAGCCTTAACGTTTCTTTGATACCATTTTCATGTACGTCAAATGTGAATGTCACTTTCTTCTACAATTCCTGTTTTACCGAATACTCGTCTCACCTTAGCTTATGCCTTCCTTGGATTTCTTAGCATTTCTGACATTGCCCATTCAATTGTTACTGATAATGTCTCGCTCTCAGCTCCAAACACATCCTAAAATAAGATTAAGTAAAGAACTTATGGGTAATATAATGAATATTAACATTAATTCCTTAATTAGTAAATCAATATAAACTAATTTATACATATGTACTGCAGGTATGTAAAGCAGGAGGATGATGTTCTCGCCTTTACAAATGCGCTTATGATCTGTCAAGATAACTTGATGAAAATTCTTTCCTTAACACGCCGGTTAAATTAGGGAGTAATGTATGTACAAATAAAAGTACAGGGATATAATATTTACAAGTAAGAGTGGGGGGACAATTATCAAAAATGATAAAAGTACAGGGAATAAAATATAAATTTTATTATTTTTTTAAATTAATTTTTTAGCTATGGGTTGCAGACTCATTCCACAGCATAGAAACCCAATCTTTGCCAAGAGATATTCATGGACTGACTGACAAAAAACAGAAGCAAAAAAAAAAAAATTCTAGCCATAGAAAAATAGTCATGGTCTCCATCCAGTGGTTGATGTATACGCAACATGGTGGAGGTCCATCCACCACCAACATAGACGTAACACCTTATAATTTCGCCGGTTGCAATTATAAAGAAAGCCCCATCACATAGTGCATGGGGAGGGGTGCAATGGGCACACAAGTCCCCACTTACTTTGATGATGGCTCCATGTTTGTGTTTATATGATTCAAACTCAGATCAGATCTGATCAAGAAAATGAATTAACTTCCTTTTTTTTTTTTTTTTTCCCTACAACGAAGAATTCTTGATTTTGATTCACATTTGAAGATTTATGATCAATGCATCAGCGCATAGCATAGCATAGCAAGTTGCATCTCCTAAAATTCCAAACCTATTTATTTATTTCCTTATTCAATAATTCATCTTTAAGTATCAGTATGTTGAAAATTCTTAGATGACGACGACATGACATTAGCTCTTATCTTATCCATTATAGTTGGCTGGTAGTCACAAGGCCACCACACTCCCACTTGTTTAATTTCCTGGTCACAAGGCACGTGCTTGGAATTCTCCTCTGTCTCCTGCGAAAAATGGTGCCCTCAAATACAAATTTTCATTTTGTTTTTTTTTTTTTAGGCATAACCGTTTAATTCAATTGGTAGATATTCCATCTTTAAGTCAGATGTTAATGTCCACCCAAACACGTAATTCTGTCTTTAGCAAACGACAAAAATTTGACAATAAAATTTTCTTTCTTTTTGACTCTTCCACTCCTGTGCAACGCTGCTTTTGTAACCATTAAAGAAATTTGGTACCACGGTGGGTTGCTTGAAATTTTCAAAATCATCAATATCCGGAGATTTTCATTTTTCTATAAAATATCGGGTACTATTTTCAATTTCTCTTCAATTATAAATGGTACATCTTGTGTGGAGGAAAATATCCAAGAAAAACTTACTATATATATGTAAATATATAGAGAGAGGTATGTATTAAATGATCTATAAGTGTCTTTTTCATTTAAAAGTATAACTACAAATTTTTTATGTTTGATAGTTATTTTTGATAGGTTTGATAACTATATTATTGAATATGTATATAAAATATATTCAAAAAATTTTAATGTTGAAAATTTTATATTACTTTCGATGTATTATAATAAATCATTGGATAAATAATTCACACTAAATCATTGGATTATATTAAATCGTTGTATTACAATTTTACTCTCAAAGATATTTAGTTGTCAAATTTTCAAGAAAAATTAATTTAAAAATACTGAATTTTGGTATTTGATATGCATGAGAATGTTATATTCTAAAAAAAAAAAACTAAATCCTCAAACTTCTAGAATTTATCCTTGTTTTTTCATCTATACAAAAAACATTTTAATTTTAAAAGGATAGAAAATTGTGTAAATATGCAAATAAATATACTGTTAATTAATGTAGGATATGAACCTATATAACATCATGTATATTTTATTTATTAAACAAAAACTTATGTATTTATTTAATATAATTCTAAATAAAAATAAAAATATAGGCTATTATTCAATTTTAATTCAATGATTATTTAATTATAAAAGCTATATTCTATTATTAAATAATTAAATTATTTTTATATTTTCTTAAAAATTTATTGTTATATACTATATATTTGAATTATTAGCATGTAATAGTTAAAAAGTACTTTTTTAAAGAATAATTATTTCTTTCAAAAAAATAATTATTATTAATACTTTGAATAATATTTATATATTGTATTTAACGATCACTATGATAAATTTATAATTATTTAATACTTTTTAAATAATATATATATATTATGTTGAATCAATCACTATAATAAATTTTATTATGTAAAATAAGAATACAATTATATTACGAGAATGATAGTAATTTAAGTTAATTTCTTTCAACTTTTCTATGCATGAACTAAATATATTAATTTTGGATTTCTTGAAAAATTTTATATCCAACCAAAATATAAAAATTTTATATTCCTTGAATTATTTAGATCTTTCCTAAAAAAAATGAATATAAATAAGAATGTTAAATTCTAATACTATATATATATATATATAATTTTGTTTCTCGACATTGATATTCTTGTTTTGAATTTTTGTTTTGTTTTCTCTTTTGAAAGTTTTGACATCTTTTTTGTAAGAGTTATGTGATTTAAGATTGATTATTTAATTATTTAGTAATAATAAATTATTAGTTATCATTTCATTTGAATTTTAATCTATATCACATTATAACATTATATTTGATGAAAATTTATGCAATTAATGAAAAATATAGAGTAATAAAAAAATATTTATAATAAAATAGGACCATAATTTTATAATTGAGTTGATGTATCATTATTAGTTTATTAAAATTAAACACATATTGATAGTATAAAGATATGTAT
The DNA here is from genome assembly GCA_949677035.1 of Omphalea diandra. Taxonomy (NCBI): domain Eukaryota; kingdom Viridiplantae; phylum Streptophyta; class Magnoliopsida; order Malpighiales; family Euphorbiaceae; genus Omphalea; species Omphalea diandra. The sequence goes on along the minus strand of CATIWR010136076.1, from coordinate 3,125 downwards.
AACTAATTATATATATGAAAATATTTCTTTTACTCTAAGAAATTTGTATTTTAATTCAAGTATAATAAACTTGTATACATTAAAAATTTGTATGATAAAATAAAATTAATAAAATTTTATTATAAAAGAAGATTAGTAAAATTTTAAAATTATAAAAATTGTATTAGCTTTTAAAAAATAACTCATAGAATTTGAAATTTTCAAAATATGAAATTAGTTCACATTATTTTATGTAGTTTTGATAATTTTACTTATAATTTTATTATTTTTATTTTTGCAAAAATATAACTAAAAAATTAAAAAAAAAATCAATGGTTACAATAATATATGCAGAATAATATATGTAAACAAAGTTAACCCACCCAAAAAGCATTTTATCTTGTATAAGGGTTTATTTAGGATAGCTAACAGGTGTAGTTGATAGCTAATATTGATAGTTGATAGCTAATAGCGGTTTGAAATTAAGTGTTTAGTATATTTTATCTAACTATTACTGTTAATTCATAAAATAACTAATAATGACCTAAAGTTAATATTTTATATATTAAATTAAATAAATTAAAATATAATAAAGTATAATTTCAAAATTAGAATATTATAATTATTAATCTTATTTATAGTATCTTAATAATTATTTATTATTATTATTAATTAATATATGTGTTAATATATTTTTAGTAATTAAAATATGTTAATATATTTTAGTAATTAAAATATCTTACATATAATATTTTTATAAAACTTACAGATAATAATTTAAAATAAATTAATTTTATGTAAAATAATTAAAATATTATAATTCATAATAATTGATGGTTAAATAATAAAACTTTAAGAATAACGATGGAGTGAAAATAATTTTGTCTTTGATTGTTACTCCAGAGATTTAAAACAAACACCCCTAAAATGATGGATCTAACCAAAAACCGTGGGATAATTAAAATAAAATAAAAATAACATCAAATTTTAAAGTTACAACGTTGTGAGTATTGACCCCACATCATCCATAACTATCAAGATGTCAACTTTGGATTGGCTGCCTTACTAAAGTAGATCTCGTTACCAATAATGCTTTTGTTATTTATGTATTTAATTAGAATTGCAATCATAAATGTCTAATTAAATTTGAATAAGGTATCAATTATTAATAATAAGACCTTTTTTTTTTGTTTTTTTTTTTTTGTATAATAAGACCTTTAAATTTCACATATACAACCTCTCTTTTCTTTTGCTAAAAGAATTAATAATTAGTGATTAAACTATTCCATTTTTTTTCTTTCTCATATCTTAATCTTTATGACACTATTTGAAGGTCATTTCTAACAATTTTAACTATAAATCGGCCTATCTTTTTTTATTTTTTCATAAAATTCAATTTTTTTCATTTTGAGTTAATTCTGATTTATTATTCTCAAATATTGAGATTTTCTTTTGTTTTTTATTATTTTTTAAAATAAATTTCAGATTTACTTTTTCCAGATAGATTTTGCTTTTATTTTTAGATATACTTTATTTTGTTGATCTTGAGATTAATGCAGGATGTTTCCACATCTCTCTTATATAAAAAGTTGATATTTTGTTATTTGCTTGATTATACAAGAAGTTAGGCAAATTTTTTGGATGATATTTAAAATTTAGATGATTTAAATTGAATTTATATAAATATTAAAGAGCCAAATAATGATAATTTATCATTGGGTAGAACATGTTTTCCATTAATTGATCACATTAAATATTCTATTGATTTAATTTATTTTTTCAACTTCAATTATCTAGTTTTATTTAAAATTTATGATAAAATTTTCTAATTATATATTTTTTCAATTAATGAAATTATCTTATCTTTATTTAAAAAATAATAACAAAAAGTTCAAAAGAGCATTCAATAATTGGCGACACTGTTTAAAAATAATAAATTATTAATGAGTAAATCTATGCAATCTACTTATGTCGCGATAAGTGTACGAACACGTGAAAACAAGAGCATATGACGAATATTCTAAAAATATCTAAAATTTCGCATTGTTTGTGACAAGCATAGGCATGGAAAGAAAAATGACAGTGGTGATGAAGCAAAATAAATAAATAAAAATTGGAGTGGTGCCATGTGCTACTGTGCATGGTGGTGCCCGTTGCCCAAAGAGTTCTATAAATATACTTGCACAGCTTAGCTTCCATTTCACAAATATCTCTTCTTACCAAACACTTCTTGAAAAAAAAAAAAAAAAACCCAGAAGTCTCTGTTTCTTGGTGATTGATCATGGATCCCTCTAAGGTAAGACTCTACTATGATCTCTATTTAATTGTTGAATTTCTTGATGGCAACTGCTTCATTGTTTTTAATCTGTTTTAACTAGTTTATTATGTATATATCTGTACCATAATCGTATATTATTAAATTTTTGTTTTTGCTTTGGTTTGATATCATCTTTTGCCCTTTCTGCCACATTTTTAACATGCATATACGTTAGACAATCTATATTCATGGACAATTTTCTAGTCCACCACCCTTATGATCTATTCGAATTTTCTGTTATTTAAGAAAATCCTTGAGTATTAACTAGTCTGATTCATGTGATCATTCATTAATTATTTTATGAAAATATGCATAATAATTTAATTTAATCCATGTGATCACTTTATCACGTGTTTATTTTCTTTGCCCATACTTGGTAAGAAGCTGACGTTAAATACCTTTACTCTCTGTCAATGTTGGTGATCCACAGTTTCGTCCATCGAGCGCATTCAATTCACCGTTCTTCACTAGCAATTCTGGTGCTCCAGTATGGAACGACAACTCAGTCATGACTGTTGGAACCAGAGGTCCAATCCTTCTGGAGGACTATCATATGATAGAAAAACTTGCCGGTTTTACTCGGGAAAGAATTCCAGAGCGTGTCGTCCATGCTAGGGGTATGAGTGCTAAGGGTTTCTTTGAAGTCACCCATAATGATATCTCCCACCTTACCTGCGCAGACTTCCTCCGCGCCCCCGGTGTTCAGACTCCTGTCATTGTCCGTTTCTCCACAGTCATCCACGAGCGTGGCAGCCCTGAAACCCTCAGAGATCCGCGAGGTTTCGCTACCAAGTTTTATACTAGAGAGGTGAACAGTTCATTATTTATT
>CATIWR010136057.1:0-10969 GCA_949677035.1 Omphalea diandra | reverse complement strand
CGATTTATGCATCACTATTTATTCATTTATTCTAATAATTTTGGTTTACAAAAAGAATTAGCATAAATTTGCTCTTTGTTTTAGCAACTGATCAAGAGGCTCTAATACCTAGTTGTAACCACAAGCTCTCTGTCTCTATATAGACACACACACCTTGTTCATTTTTTATTATTATTTCTATAATTTCTTTCTTCATCTATCTCTTAAAATCTTTTCATTCTTACTCTCTCTTTTAATATTTATTCTCTGACAACAACAACAACAACAACAATAATAATAATAATATATTTTTTTCTATCTTTCTTCCGTTCTTCTTATCTTCTGTAATGTTTCTTTGTCATTTTTTTCTTTATATCTTTCATTTTATTTTATTTTATTTATCATAATTTTTATTCTTATCATTTATTTCTTTTATTTTTTCTTCTTCTCTTTTTATTTTCTTTGTCATTCTTTCTTTTCAATTTTATTTTCTCTTTTTTTATTCTTTATTTTCTCTATAATTGTTTTTCTTTTCTCCTTTTATTTTATTCTTTATCATTTTTGTCTCTCTCTCTCTCTCTCTCTCTCTTTTCTCTATCACAATTTCTTTCTTTGCCTCTCTATTCATTTTTTCTCTATCTCCTTTTTATTTTTCTTCTTATTATTTTATTGTTATCATTATTCTTACTCTCTCATTATTATTATTATTATTATTATTATGAAAATTAATTGGATATTAACATAAAAAATAATTGATAATTAATTTAAATACAAAAAATATATTTTTAAAGAAAATAAAAACTTAGAAACAAATTAATGATGGAATTTATATTTGAAAAAAATAATCTAGTAGTAGATTCTTTGAAAATCATTAAAATTAGCATTGGACTAGTGTCATGAAATATGAAAGTCCATTATTACTGGAGGTACTTTTATACTTAATTCAATTATGGATCTATCCACTACTAAAAAAAAAAGGTTATCGCTAATTTAGCAACAGATGAAGAAAATTCATCTCTAAAGCATTCGCAGGAATTAGTATAGAAAAAGACATGTGCTTATTGTTGATCCGTTGCTAATGGCATTTAGCGATGGATTTTCTTGCTTCAGTGATGGAACACCTAAGCAATTCTTATTTACTACATTATCAAGATTAGGTTTCTCAATTATCCATATGTCATTAAAAGATAAATCTTTAAAGTCACATAACTAATTATCCCTTCTTGTTTGTTTGTCCTTCAACTTTAAGTTGTACATTACAAATTACAAAGTTATTCATTTTCTTTTAATACAAACGATTTCTTCTCTTAGTGCGAACTTGAATAAGTCATAAATTTTTGTAAGAACCTTTAAAATAGCAAATAACAAAAAAAAATAGATAATAAAAAAAAATATTTATTACCATCTCAAACACACTCTTATTTCTCTCACACCGAAAAAAATAATAAATGAGGCTTGATGTTAGAATAGCAAATTTTGCAACTTAAGCACTCATCTCCATAAAAATTCAACCACTTTGTTGGTGCCTTTTTATTCTTTGCTAACTTAGTAACCTCAATCCCAAATAAGTTTTTTGCATTCTTGAAGAACTCAAGTTATATGTCTACCTCACATCTTAAGAACTATCTTCTCTAAGCATTTATATAGCCCAATTTTGACCTAAGCACTAACTTTGAAATTAAGATGATAAACTTTAATTAGGATTTAAGTAGTAAGTTGTAGAGTGCAATGGTGTATGAAGCTAAAGTTCTTATCTCTCATCAATAATTCTCAATATAGTTTCAAAACTAGAAAAAAAAAAAAGAAAGCATAACTTATATTTGTTAAAGGCAACATAAATTTAGAAAATGAAGAAAGATTGCAAAAAAACAAAATAAGGAATTCAAATACATATATTGTAGTTAATAACTTACTTTTTTTTTTTTCATATTATCAAAATTGTCCTTTATTTTCTCTCTAGCATAAGCCCATTCTTCATAAATAAAATCCATAACTGGTTTCTCATCTGAATACACTAATAAGAAAGCATATTACTTTAATAGAAGTAACCATATTTTCCAAAATTTATTACCTAAGATAATTTGTTGGACTCTTCTTCCCTTCCTTTGAAGAGGTAAACCACTACACTTTCATGACTTGGAAGTAAACATTGTCATCAATGCATTTTTATGTTCACTTACACACCATAGTCAAGCAAGTAATAACAAAACTAGTGGTAGTAGGTCTAATCAAATCCATTTTCTCTGTGAAGTGTCTTAACATAGAAATGAGAAGAGTTCTTGAATAAATATAAGTTGTGATTCTTCGTGCTTTTAATATAGATACGTTGTAAACCTTTGGCTTTTTTTGAAAGTCCTGTAGCATCATAAAGAGTCCAATAAAGACTTGTTCTTTTCTTCATTAGTTTATCCTTTACTACTTTGTAATTAGCAACATTATCTATGACCTCCTAAATAACATTCTCCTCTCCAACGTTCTCTACAATGTCATCCAATGTCTCAAAAACCTTTTCAATAATTTTAGAGATGTTAGACGTATCAAATGATATTAAGAAAACTATTCCTTTTAGACTATTCACTAAAAAATTGCATATGTAACGCCTTTTTTTATCCGTTCACCCATCTGACATAATAGTCAACTAGTTTTTCTACATTCAGTTTTACATTTGTCAAATACTTCAATAATCATAGCTATTTCCTTCTTTAAGTTCTTCTAACTAATTTCATAGTAAGAAGAAGGTTTCAGTCCATAGCCATATTTTCCAATCAATTTAACCATTTTTACAAATTCAAGATTCTTTAAATAATCAAAAGGAACATAAATGTAGAAAAGTCGAGCAATTTGTTGACATACTTCTTTTCTCAGTTCCTTTTTCATCAACTGATTAATGATTGTTTGAGTACTTTCAATCATGCTATTCTCTTTTCTTTTTTTTGGTTTATAGAAGAATCTATCTTCACCTTATATTTTGACGTAATTTGTTGTACCTCATTGTCATCACCTGTGAATCATTAGTATCATGAATTTGCTTTCTTTTTTTCTCTATTAGTTTTGTAGTTTTTATCAAAATAATAATCATTTACTTTTTAACATTATCATATACACTTCAAAAAGATTTTACGTCTTTTCATTTACAAGCTAAATGATGCTTGAATTGAAATTATCTTCACTGAAAATTCTATTACAAAATTTACATTAAACTCTTATTAAGTTTTTATCCACATCCATACCATATTTGATCTATTTCCAACAGTATGTTTTTTCTTTTAGTCATAACTTTTGAAGAATCAAAGTAGACATCTTGGATTCAAACACAATTGTATCAATGATGATGTTAAAGAAAAATAAATCAATATGATAATTAATCTTTAAGTGTAATTAACAGGTAATGATGATTTTAAAATTTTAATTCAGCCACTAAAATATAAGTATTCTCTTAGTACTAATGCATAAATCACGATGCAACATTAAACATAACCAACTCACTCACATCACAGTATACATTTTAAATGTGTGATGAATGTAGACACCTAAAAAAGTTGCCTTATTCATTTTCTCTATAAATTAATTAAAATTCTCGACTTCATCTATATCTTTCCTAAAACCAAAAAAATGAGACCATCAATATGTATGTAGTTGAAAAATAACAAATAATAATTGATAATATGTGCGTAGTTGACAATGGCAAATAAAAAATAAAAATTAATAATAAATGATAATATTAATAAAAATAATAATTATTGTAAAAAAGTATGTACATAGTTGATGATACTGAATGACAACAAAGGGGTCTCTTTTTTTTTTAGTAGAAAATGGCAGGTTTTCTTTGCCACGATATGATTAACGAGGTAATCTAACTACTGTAACATAATTGATCAATATATAAGCTTGCTAGGTTAGCCAGGTAATCTAACTAATTTAACATAATTGATCAATATATAAGCTGGCTTTTTAGGAATAATAACGAAGTTTGAAATAGATGAAAGCCACAAATGAAATAAATTTCAAAAGATCCAGATTGACATAAATTTTAGTATCTGTTATAAAAAGTGCAGTAACATTTTCTAATTTTAGCAATATTGGACAGAGAAATAGTAATAATTTGTATCAAGTTTGATAAGTATCATTTACTTTGGTAGAACTTTTATAATTTTTTAAAAAAGATGAAATTTTATGTATAATATGTTTTTCAAGCATATTTTAGTATGAAATGAATGACAAATTATATTTTTAAATTTATTTAATTTATAGGTATTCATTTACTTTAAAATTCATTATTATTGTTATAAAAAATAAATTCATATACTGATCAATGATGTTATGATAACTAGATTGATAAAGCTCCATTACTAACTTAATCCATCTTAAGTAGGTGTAGGTTCTTGATGAGGATAATCTAATCAAGAATTGTGTACACATTAGAAATTAGTATTTACAACAACAACAACAACAACAGCAATAATAATAATCTATTTATGTATAAGTATCTCTCTTTTTTTAATGGAAGTGTATTTTTTTTTTTAAACACTCATTCTATACAAAATCTCATCTATTATTTTTTAAAAAATAAAATTAAATAAATTTTATGTATTAGTTACGTAATCAATCTCGATATTAAATTATTACTGATATTTTTAAATATTATTAAATTATTACTGATATTTTAAAATAATATTGAATTCTAATAAAAGTTATTGTGAGTTTTGACAAAATTACTGAAATTATAAAAATATTATAAACTTTTTTAAAACTTATTTTATTTATAAGTATCATTACTTTTGAACTCATTACTAGATTGAAAGATAAGCTCATAAATTGATAAACGATGTTACTATAGTTAGATTAATCAACTAATTTGATCTATCTAGAAAATGGAGAATCTTGATGATTATAGTTTAATCATCAGTTATATAAACAGTACTATTTATGCAATTCACATATGTTATTCTTGATGCTAGAACAACACATTATATATAAAAATTATTTTCTCATTAAAAAGGTTAAATTTGTTCATTAGTTACATAATCAATTTTAATATTAAATTATTACTGATTTTCTTCTAAATAATAATTATAGCCCATAGGTCTTATTGCTACTTTTATAATTATTTCTTAAATGATATTAAAGAATATGACAAATAATTTTTTTTAATTTATTTATAGGTATATATATTTAAAACTCATCATTATTCACATATTTAAAAACTCATATTGATAAATATATTACCTTAATTAGATTCATTATCTTATATAGTGAAATTAACTTATATTCCTAATTTGATCTATATTCAGCAGGTAGAATTCTTGATTAGGAAGGTCTAATCTTTTTTTTTTAAGGAAAGGAAGGTCTAATCATAAGAGTTACGGATGTTACTATCTACACAAGTAATATTTGTTAATCCTGATTCGTAAACAACCCATTATATATAAATTTTCATCCTTCTTTTGTTTTGAAAAATATACATATAGCTAAATTATATACTAGCTCCATTATCAATCTCAATATTAAAATTTTATTATTTCTCTTCTAAAAAATATTAAATTCGAATAAATGTTATTTTAAGTTTTATAAATGTTACTGCAAGTTTTGCAAATGTTGCCTTAATTTGAAATTGAAAAAATATTAGTGCTAGAACAATTCACCAAATATAAAATTTATATTATTAACAAACTATCATAATAATTTAAACTGAACCAGAAGATAGATGATTTGAGTTAAATTTTACAGCATACCAATAATAATGGCAAATATGCTTTTAATCATTAACATGCACATGCTCATATGCACGCAAATGCATTTGAAGACAATACAACAAATCATGACTTAAAAAAAAAAATAGGTTCGTACAAATTTTAACAAAATTTAAGTTTTCAATTTTTAACATAATGCATTTTTTGAGCAATTTTTTTTTTAAATATTTCTATCCAAATGTGTTTGTAACATCCTAAATGCAGGTGTCAACTTAAGGTGTTTAAGGTGCCTAAAAGTGTTAGCTTAATATGCTTAGCAATTAATTTGGAAATTCCATGTCAATAGCAAACAAAAAAAATTAGCAGTATGTATTAGTTTGAGCTCAATTACTGCAATAACTTGAATTAACTATTTAGATTATATGATTTGACTATTATGCAAGATACATGAATTTACTTGAATTCAAGTTGTTACAATCTTTGTCCAATGTAATAAAGAAACTTAATCAATAAATATAACATTTAATCCTTAAAAATCACATTATAATATTAACTATGCATACATATATGTAGACAAACACACATTTTACAATAATACAAGTAATTTTAAAATTTATTCTTCTTGAAAATAATATTATTAAAGATTTTGCATTAAGTTAATTAATTTAAATTTAATTTAGCTCATTGATATAGTAAATCGATAACAAACAAATTATGTTAGTAAACGTATTGATCAACTTTTAGTGAAATTTTAAAAAAAATCTATATGTTGTCTCATTTTGTAGGAAAATTAAAAAATAACAATATTTTCCAAAGAAAATAAAGTCCATTCCTCTTTTGTGCTTGTGCGTCATGTGGGGTATCTCTATTTATCAATTCATTTTAATAATTTTGGTTTACAAAAGACTTAATCTACATTTTCTCTTTGTTTGAGCAACAGATCAAGCAGCTAGTTTCTTTTTTTGGTCCACCAGAAATGAAATAGCATTAGAAAGACCAATGCCAAGAATTCAGAAAATTTACAAGTCCAGGAGGGGGATTAGGCATCCAAGCAAATGGCGGATTATCTTTCCAAATGGTCTTGACCAGCCATATAGCAAGCTTATTTAAGGCCATTGGAAGAAAAACGAAAGATATATACTTGAACTGATAGAATCTACCTTTTGCTTGAGCTATGACCCTTTCAATCTCCCAAGGTATTGCATTAGAAGAAGAGTTCAATAATTGGACTACATAGTTGTCATTTATAAACATAACAAAATTGTCCAACTTGATTTCTGTTGCAAGATTGAGCGCCAATAACACTGCTTGACTGGTAGCATGTAATCTGGATGGTGCCCTTCTGAAGCAAGTAAGTCCATCTATGATCTTCCTGGTCTTGTCGAGAATGAGTATGGCAGCAGCACACCTCCGTATGGTATCATCATAGACAGTAGCTACCAGAGCAGTCAGAGGCACTTCGGGCGCTCACCTAAGTGCACAGGCGAGGCGATGTGGATTTGTCCTTGCCTTTTAACATGACAGGCAAGGCGTGTTCAATCAGGCGCACGCCTTTGTGTTTAGACGAGTGCCTGATACCAAGCAAGAGTCGAAGAAGGCGATGACCTTTCTCAAAAGTAAAATTTTAAATTACAATTACTTAAAAGACATAATTTAGTCTTTAATTTTAGGGGTATTATGGTAAAGACAAGTCTTTTAGACTTTTTAGGGTTATATTTCACATCATCCAGGGTTTATATATTAAAAAAATAAAGAAAAAGTCTTTGTTAAAGATAGCTACCACCGTCCACCAATGCCAATAGCAGAACCACTCTTCCTTTTCTAAAGCAAAGTGCAACTGCCTGTTTTTGCAATAGCCAACAAAGTCAAGAAATCTAAAGTGGTTCCCGCCATGAACAAGAAGAATGACAAGTTTTGTCTATTACTTTTACTAGACAACATCTACTTCTTCTACGACTCTTTTTTTAAAATTCTTCTTTTATTATGAACCCCATCTATTTTTGTCTTCTTATATTTCTCTTTTTCTAAAAATGAATTTCTTACTTTCTAAAAAATGAGATTATGAACTGAATTTTTTTACTTCGTTTTTAAATGTTTCACATTGCCTATTCAACACCCTATTCTTATTTTTAATTCTTTCTTGACTTTTTTATTTTCAAAAACATCAAAATTTTCCCATCAAATGGAGACTATGAACTGAATTTTTAACTTTCTTTTAAATGTTTTCATTTGATATTTCAATCTATTATTCTTTTTTATTCTTTCTTTACACGTTTATTCTCCAAAACATCAAATGTTTGCTATCAATTATTATTGCAAACTTTTTCTATCTAAACATTTACAAACATCAAACTTGCTTATTATAGCTTTGTATTTTTATGATATAGGCAACCATGCACGGATGGTTCAATATCTAATGACAACAAGAAAGATCCAGCATGGAAATACAACTACTTGCAAGATCCTAAAGACACAGATTCAGTGACTTATTCCTTTTGCGGGAAAGTGACAAAGGCTGGTATATACAGCGCAAAACTACATTAGATTCGGGTACTAGAAATGCAAAGAAATGTTTGAAGTGTCAAGAACATGTTAGGCTAGAATTACAACAGTATATGATGGGGAAAAAAAAAAGTAACAACAAGTTAATTATGACAAGCTAGCAGAGTTTGATGATGTAGAGAACATGATTGAGGTTGAAAATGATGAGGAAGAGTGCACAATCAACTCAAATGGAAAAAGATTAGCTAGTAAAGGAAGGAGTAGTGCTAGAAACAGCAAAGGGAAGATGATTACACCTAAGAAAAGAGGTCCTCTATATCCTTTTATGTTCAAGAAGCCTGAGCTAGTGGTAGAACTTAGGAAAGAAGAAAAATTAAGGAAAACTAATATTAGTGACTCACTAGACAAGGTGAAAAGAGTCATTGCTTGCCAATACATTAGCATGTTCTTTTACCAAGCAGGAATTCCTTTTAATGTTGCTTGTTTGGATTCTTTTAAATGTTAATTGAAGCTATCGGGCAATATGGACCGAACTTAAAGTCTGCTACTTATCATGAATTAAGAGTCCCCCTTTTGATGAAATAAGTTACCTACGTAAATGAGTTGTTGAAAAATCATGAGGATGTTTGGACGAATTGCTCTATTATGTCAAATGGGTAGAGTAATAAAACCAATAGGAGTTTGACAAATTTCTTAGTCAATTGTCTAGTTGGAACTATGTTTGTGAAGTCTATTGATGCATCATCTTTCAAAAAATCAGGTGAGTGAGTATTTGAAATGCTTGATGAATTTGTAGAGCAAATAAGGAAAGCTAATGTAGTGTAGGCTATAACCAATAATGGTTCTAATTTTAAGTTGGGTGGCAAGTTGTTGGAAGCAAAAAGACCCCACTTGTATTGGACACCTTGTGCAACGCATTGCATTGATCTTATATTGAAAGATATTTGGAAGATTTTGAAGATTCCAAATGCTATAGAAAGGGCAATTAGCATGACAAGTTATATATATATATAACCATACTCGTCTTTTGAATATGATGAGAGAATTTACAAAACAAAGGGAGTTTATTCAACCAAGAAAAAGTTGATTTTATACTTCCTATTTGACTTTGCAATGCATTCACAATAAAAAAAAACTCGCTGAGAGCTATGTTCACTTCAAAAGAATGTGTCTCTAGTCCATAGGTAAAGGAAACAAAAGAAAAACATGGGGTAGAAACAATTTTTATGCCTTCCTTTTGGAATAATGTTGTTTATACACTGAAAGTTATGCGGCCACTTGTTCGAGTTCTCTGACTTGTTGATAATGAAAAGAGACTGATTATGGGATACATAAATGAAGCAGTAATGAGATGAAGTACAAAGATGTCTTCAAATTATTGAGCAAAGGTGGGAATGTCAACTTCACCAACCTCTACAAGCCACTGGCCATTTCTTAAATCCTAAATTTTTTTATTATAATCTAGCTATTGAGTTTGATGAAGAGGTCATAGGTAGACTTTATGCTTACATAGGAAAACTAGTTAGAAGTCAAGAAGTCCAAGATAAAATTATGAGTGAGTTATCCATGTATAAGAGAGCTAAAGGTATTTTTTGCATTTCATTGGCTATTAGATCAAGGAAGACAAAAGCACCAAGTATTTAATATTTAAATTTGAGTTAAATTTAAGATTAAGCTAATTAAATTAGCTTATTAAGGATTTACTATTTCGATTATAAGGGAATATTAATTTGTAGATTTAAGATTAGCTTTTGGATTCTAAGTACAGGTTTATTATATAGAGTATTGACTATAGATAAAAATGATTTCCAGTTAAATGGTAGAGTCTTTATGGGAGCTCTACCCCAAATTTACAACAGCTAGATATTAAGATTTTTAGCCTAACTTGCAGTGCATCAGGTTGTGAAAAGAATTGGAGTGTCTTTGAGTAGGTATACACTTTAAATTTTTTATTACTTAAAGAGTTCAAAATTCTAGCAAGTGTATTTTCAATTAAATAAATTCTCTTATTTAAACATCATTCTTACTTAAATTCATACAAAAAGAAGAAATAAACTTGCACAACAAAGGCTAAATGACTTAGTATGCATGAAGTACAATCAAGCTCTTAAAGCACACTATGATAGAAGAGATGTTATTTATCCAATTTCCTTGGAGAATATTGATGAAAGCAATGAATGGCTAATTGGAAAATTGGGTGCTCAACCATATATAGGTGAAGATGCATAAGAAGATAGTGTATTTTATGATGAAGACAACAATAGCTTGACATGAGATGTAGTAGCAAATACAGGTGGAATTAGAGAAATGATTAGGAATACAAGAAGTCAAGTAAAATCAGCCAAGTTAGGGTCAAGTTCAAGTGCCTCACAAACTTGTTCTCATAGACATAGAAGTTGACTCAGATGTGGACGAAATTGAAGGATATAAGAGTGGTGGTATAGTTGAAAGTGATGAAGATTTGAATGGAGATACTAGTGATCGATTTTAAGGTCTTATTATGATAAGTTTTAAGGCAATTTTTTGTTAAAACCTATCATTTTATGGTTTTACTATGATAAGTTTTAGGATTTTATTATATAACTATTAGTTTTATGTTTATGATTTTGAACTTAAGAGTCTTAGATGTTGGAAAACATAAACCGAACAACTTTATGCAGGTTTCAGGTTTCTAATTTTAGCTATCTTGACTTTTAAGTCGTTTTTTATGTGTTAAATGTTCTTATACTTATGAAGCTGATTTTTTCTTTTATATATATATATATATATATATATATATATATATATATATATATATA
>CATIWR010136056.1:0-24455 GCA_949677035.1 Omphalea diandra | reverse complement strand
TTCTTCTTCTTCAATTTAAGGCAGTCATACTTGATATGGCCTTGTTTGCCACATTCATAGCATGTAACATCACCCAATCTTTCCTTGGGATTTGAAGTTGCTTTCTTGAAGTTTCTTCTTTCTTTTCTTCTCCTAATTAGATCCTTTGTTCTTCTTGAAAGCATGGCCAGCTCCTCCTCCTCTTCATCACTTTCCTCTTCACTTGAGGCCACTTTAACTTCCTTTTATTTGGATGAAGATTTAAAAGCCAAGGTTCTTTTTTCTTGTTTTTCTGTTTTATCTCCTTATCCTCTCATCTTCTTCATTTCTTCATCCTTTTTCAAGGCTGGCTTATGAGTTAGAAGCTTGCCTATTAGAACATCTATTGGCATCTTTCCTATCTTTAGATTTAACTCTTAGATTCTATAAACCTTAGCACCAAACTTTTTAAAGGGTAAAGATTTGAGGATTTTTGAATTTACCTCATGATTGGTGAGAATTCTTCCAAACTTCTTCTTGTTAGTGACAATTGTAAGGAGCCTATTCATCATATTTGTGATGCTTTCATTCTCTTTCATCATAAATAGCTCCCATCTAGTCACATACATTTCAAGCTTGTTGAATTTCACCAACATAGTGCCTTCGTGGTAATTTTTCAAGGCCTTCCAAATCTTATGAGTTGTAAGACAATGTTGGACCCTTCTAGTTTCTTCTCTTGAGAGAAAACTCAGAAGGATTGCCATAGCTCTCTGGTTTCTTCCATTGGATCTCCTACAAGCTTCAACCCACTCTTCTTTAAAGATCAATTCTTCATTTTCATCCACTTTTGTAGGTGGCTTTCATTCTTTAGCTATAATGTCCCAAAGATCTACCACATCACATCTAAGTAAATTTCCATCCTATACTTCCAATAGGTGTAGTCTGCTCCATCAAAATATGGTTTAAAATGGGTGTGGATTCCTTCTTGTGTCATGATCTTTTCTCATGCAATTAAGCTTTGAAGTGAGATAAGGCTTTGATACCACTTGTTGGCCTTAGTGTACCAAGAAAGGGGGTTAAATTAGTAGGAAATTAAAAATTTTAGAGGAAGGGTAAGGAGATTAGATAAATAAGAAGGAGTAGAGAAATTGAACACAAGATGTTTATAGTGGTTCAGGTGTTAACAAACCCTACGTCCACTCCCTAATTCTTTACAATTGGTTATTTCATTCAACTAAAAATGTGGTGTTTTCAAGCTCACACCAAACTTATACAATTGTGTTTTATGGCTCACACATAACCCTTGCAATTTGTGTTTTTAGGCTCATACAAAACCTCACTCAAGTGTTTTGGACAGGCTCACACTTCAACCTTCATAAGAGTTTTGAAAGATTAGGCTAATTCTCAACCTAATTACAAAGGTGTTTAATGCTAACACCAAACAATCAATAACTCATAAACAAGAATATGAAGAATGAGTAGCAAATTTGCAAGAGTTTGGTTACAATAAATGAAATTCTCTTGCATTTTCATATGTTTGGTGAAGTATTTATAGGCAACATCCACCAAAGAGATGTTACTAACAATCTATACCTAAATCTCTAAGATAAGCTAGACAGATTTTGCATTAAATGCCTGTCAGACAAAAGTCGCTGTCGTGACTGGTATTTCGCGGTCTCGATTTTTCAATTTATACTAAAAACTCTAAATTGCAATAAAAAACCTCCTTATGTGTCTAATGACTAGTCCACATGTCCTTCATCCATTGGTCACTCAAAAAATATAACCATTGTGTTTAACCATTAAACCAAAAATCGTGGTCGTGATTTATTCATTCTTGGGTGCAATAAAGACTATGAATTCTTTTGTTTGGTAAAGAGACAACAATTTCTTGAGTTACGATCGCGACATATGCTTCACTCCTATGATTTTTGATATTTCAATGATTACCTTAGACACTTGGCGTGATCTGGTTGTATACCTGGTTACCTATTATTAGCTATGAATTTGTGATCGTGACTTCAGATGCACGTCGCCTCAAATCTCTTTATAAGTTAATCAAGCTTCCCTTGGTTGAATTATGACTCTGAATTCATTCGTGAATTCTTCTGGCTTAACTTCATCCATCCTTGTTGCAAGGTCGCAGTTGTGACTTAGGGGATATTGACCGCAAATTTAGATATCATACTCAAAGTTAGAGATTTAGACTTCCATTCAACTTTCAATGAGACAATATCTTATTAATTGCAAAACAACACTTAAACAAAACATTAGAACTAATCAATCTTTATTGTCAAGATCAAAAAAGGCTTATGACTTAGGTTTGACCAACCTAGTCCAACATATCCTAAACAGGTCATCATCAATCACCATAAGTTAGGGTGCCTCCATAGGTGACTTAGGTTTGACCAACCTAGTCCAACACATCCCAAATAGGAATCATCAATCACCATAAGTTAGGGTGCCTCCGTAGGTGACTTAGGTTTGACCAACCTAGTCCAACACATCCCAAACAAGTCATCATCAATCACCATAAGTTAGGATGCCTCCGTAGGTGTTTTCTTCCTTATCATTCTTGCTAGTAAAGGCATCCTTTTCTTTATAATTTCATAAGCATGCTTGTTCACCTTTTTGGTGATCCTCTCTTCCATCCTGTAGTTAAAGTCGACCATTATCTTATCCAAAATCTCTTGTGGTATGGTCGATTCCATAAGTGGATCAATTATTTAGATTTGGCTTTGCATTTTACTTTTCCTAGTAAGTTGGTTTCCTTTTCTCTTTCATGAGGGTTTAGATGGAGCTATGATAGTTATAGGAAAAAGGTTACTAGTATGATGTATGTAAAAGTGAAGGATGCATGTATGTGTGATATGCATAGCATACACACACCACTTACAAAAGATCCTTCCTACCTTATTTCTCCCACGCATGAAGTCTAAAGGCTTTATCCTAGGAGGGGTCTCATTCTTCTACCAACAAAAGGTATAGAATGTGCATAAACATACAAAAGAGAACTATATCATTACAGGGAAGAATCTATTATTTGAAAAGTAAGATATGCAAGGAAAATGAAAATCTCTTTAATTAGGAAATATGGATGTATATAATCATTTTTTACCTAGTGGGGTAAGGATACACAAATGTTTATATGAAAGGTATTTACATCAAGGGAAGTGGAAGAACATGTTATTTACATTTGGGGGATGCCTAATTGTATTCCTTGAAGAACCTCAACCTTTCTTTTTAGAGGAGAAATGCAAATAAAAGGGTGTTCTACTCCAAGGTGCTATTGGCTCTTACATGTGCCTATTAGTTAAAATGGATGTTAAAGTTAATGGATCTCATAAGCTTGAGGAATGGTTGTCATAATCCCTCATTCAATATACCTAAAGGGTGTTAGGCTTATGAGTGATAGACCCTCCTCACCATCTCCTAAACCTAAATGGAGCTTAAGAATCCATCAGTTTATCTAAAGGTAGACCCAGTGTGCATGATGAAGTGTAAAGGTTACATGGATGCAAATGGATTAATTAATAATAAGGTTAAAGTGGCAAAATGAACTAAAGTTTACACGTAAAGTCAATTTTGAATCTCTAATGGAGTTACTACTATGAGTGCCAATGCGACTTCTCATAGTTACATTCAAATAAGTGGAATTTTATTTATGACTCCATTTTTTTCTCGACCAATAAGGACTCGAGAGGATGGGGGTTTTACATTGGTAGAAACCCTAATTATGGCACGTGTTGGGATTAACGTGGGATCCACTATATTTCATGCAAGTTTGAATCCCATTTTTCAAAATAATGGTCATCGAGGGACTAAGGTTGGACAATACATCGGTATTATCTTTAAAGAGTGTAGAGTCGCCACCCGACTTTGGTTGGAATAAGAAAATACATTGGTATTATTCTTAAAGAGTATGGAGTCACCACCCGACTTTGGCCAGGACAAGAATTCAGGCAAGGCTAAATTGAACATAAAACTAAGTCAATTAGAAGCCCACTTCGTCTTCACCCCATCAGAGATTGGGTTTGAAAATTGGGCGTGACTTGGGAAGAGGTTTCTAAGCTACCTGGATATTATGATATAGCCTTCGAGCATCTTTAGTTCACTTTTGTCATTTTTATCAGGTTATTAATTAGTTCGATTAATGGTCCTAATTATGCCTCTAACATAATCAAGTAAATCATATGATAAATTCCAAAGAGAGAAGGGATCATGCATCTTGGCAAAGGGGGCAATATGCATATTAACATCCATACATCTATTTTGAAGGGGGATAGGGTCATGTGACATGGCATAGGGTAAACATGCATATCCATACATCACATGTAGTCATCAAAGGATGATTATCAAGACCAAAATTCATAGTCTATCTTAAACAAACACCTACACCTAAAAGAAACACTCAAGTTTGTAATCTCATCATTGTGCAAGTAAAAGAAAACAAAGTCATCAAATAAAGCCCACAATGAACACCTTACCACATCTCCAAATGTTAAGGCAACTAGGTGAATCTAAGTCTATAACCACAAACACCTTAACATCACATGAAGAATACAACAAACATAATGCATAACAAGAAACATGAGGAAAAATAGACTTGAAATGCAAGCACTTTGGTAGATATTAATGGCTTAAGGTAAAATCATCACAAAAAGGTCTTATGGTTGATGAACCCTCTCTTTTTTATTGCTTATAAAGAGCATGGCATCCAATGCATTGCTAACCATCAAGAAGGTTAGAATGTTAATCAATAAGGGAGAAATTCCAAGGCCAAAACATATACTCAATATCCTACAAAGAAACAACCATAGCCATAGTAAAACTCTTAAGGTCATAGGAACAATAAATTCCTCACTTAGTTACTACCTAAAAAGTATCATAACAGAACCTTAAAAATCCCATTAAACTTAAAGTAAAAGAACATAAACCATTAGCACAAAATGAACCATGAACACCATTTTTAACGCATTTAAAATTCCATTTCTTGAGTGAATAAAGCCCTAGGCCTTTTAACCTTCTCATATTCTACTAATAGAACCTCCAAACATCATAAAAAATAGTTTTAAAAAGAAGAAATCCAAGTAAGAAAAAGAGAATTTCTTAAGCCATGTTCCATACTGAAGAGGGTTGCACAAACTCCTTTAAGTCTGTACAACCTTCATTTTCTAGGGTTTTTTTATCAAAAAAGAAAAAGGAAAGGGAGAAAGGTCTTTTGAATGCTCTTTGATGATTATCTTACCCTTAAAGGCTCACCATTTGATTTATATCCATCAAAATACTGAAGAATGCTCAAGGAATGCAAAGACAAAGCCTTATTCTTCCTTAGGAACGGTTGGGAAAAGTTAGGGTTTTAATGTCTTTGCACTAAATGATGATTATGGAGAAAATTTGGCTGAGTTTCCATAGGATTTTCCAAGCCTCCTCCTCCGCTTCAAATAATAGGGTATTTATAGAAGAATAAAAGAGTATCAGAGCTTAGAATGGTTCTGGTTGCATCCTATTCACATCCAATCATAGAGAAGACCATGAAAGTTTTGGAATTAAGGTTTTTAAGAAGGTTGTGCAACTAAGAGATGGGTTGTACATCGTATATGCTAGGTTACACATCCTACATGTTAGGTTGTACAAACTAGGGTTTAAGGGGGACCAATTCTAGAATGTTATAGGGTTTAGGATTGAACCCTTAGTTGTATATCCTTGAGGTGGGATACACATCCCAGTCTAGTGGGTTGTACATCCTGCTAAACAAGGTTGGTAGCCTAGGGCTTGGTCTTGTGGCTTTTCCAAAGTCTCCTAAGTCTTTGTTTCTTTTCCTAGGCAATTCTTCTTGCATTATGGGGAATGATTTCAATAACTTTTATCATTGAGCTCACATCTTGAGACCCAAAATTTGATGCTCATAGTGAGCATCAGTTTCTTCCTCACCATCAGCCCTTCATCAACATTAGTGATATCATCACCTCTACCATTCCACTTAACATTGACGTTATCCTTACTTCCACCACCATCCTTATCAGCGCCAACTATAACATCGATTGTAGAGGTGACACCAGCTACTTTGGCATTAACATATTAGCACATGACGCTCTAGATCATAGATAAAAGGTTTGTAACTTATGCTTTTTCAATTAATTTTTATTTCTTGCTTAATAATTATTGATTTTCAAGTCCTTTAAAATGTAACATATAACTAAATATATAATTCTTAATGTTGGATACTTTTGCATATTTTTTTATTTATTATCTCTTATTAACTTATTCTTTATTACACAAACAACAGTTTCATTCAAGCAATGCATGTTCTACTCGGATCTCTAAGATTTTTTTGCTTCACCTGGACCTAGTTGGAAATGCATGGACGCATGTTCCTGAGGCAATGCGAGACTTATATTCGGAGGAGTTTAAGGTATAGATGAAAAATAATTTTAGCTTATTTTATTATTAATTTTGTTTATCTAAATGCATTGGTCAAACAAAATTTTCTTACCATTTTTTAGAAGTTTTTTACTTAGGATTCGTCACTAGGGAGGTGGGAGCAACAAGTTACTACACACTACACTAACAATTTATCTAACTAGAGACAAAGTGGTAGACGACCTTCAAACATCCTAGAGAATGTACAAGACAACTAGCAGGCAACATGGGCTACACCAGAGTTTAGAAAGCACAGCGCGCAGGCCTTGCGCAACCATTTTAGCGAGACAAGCAACCCTGATTCCGGTCCTTTATGCCATACTGTGGATTCCATAATTATGGCCGAGCATCGGAGATGTCTGGTGAGTATGTTTAAATATTTCTTAATTAATATGTTATTTAAGTTTATTATATACTTATTTATACTTATAAAATGTATTTATTTTCAGAGTGAACAATTAGGTTGTGATGCTACATATTTTAAGGTGTTTGAGCATACACACATCAGCTAAAAGAACCAACAATACATTTATTAGTGGTATACGAGTGTAGTTGTAAGTTTTGCTAAAATGAATAATTTAATATTTCTCCTTCATTAATAATTACTTTTTCTTTATATAATTATTTTTGATTGAATTCTATTTAATATGTCACTAAATTACAAGATAATTACGGTGATTCATATGAAAGTGCTATTTAACCTGAGGAGGGCTCCTCAGAGTCACATTAGCCTGATGACAAGAAGATATTCTCCCAGGCTACAGGCAAACAAAAGAAGAGACGCGTTCACAACATATGCCAACTTGCACCTTTTTTTTCTGTCAATCTATGTCATTATTGCTAACTGTTGCTTCTTCCTTAATATTTGAGGACCTATGAGCTACCCTTATTCAGGAGGTTTAACATGATTTTTAGGAGAAGATGGATGAACAAAAGCAATCTTTACAATAGTAGTTTAAGCAGTAAAAACAGTAGATGGATGAGATGCATCAGCTTATTATAGAGTTGACTAGTAACACTGCAACCCATGCCATTCCCTCTAATTAGCCACCACCTATTGATGAGTGTACGGATGACTTAACTAATGAACCCATTTGATTTTTATATACTTATGTACTTTTTGATTTTTTAATGTACTTTATACATTATACAATATGATATTTTTTCATTTATACTTTATGATATACATTCAGATATTTATATATTAATAACAATGTTATTTTTTATATTTATTATTATTATGATATGTTCAATATAAAATTACTTTTATATTTAGACAAAAATGCAATTATTAATATACATTCAATAGATAAAAAAATAAAAAAAATTAGCTATGGACTATGAAATTTGTCACCAGTATAGTAAAAATTAGCGTCCATCACTAAAATACCTACTTTTCCACCTTAGCAATGACGTCACTCCCTTGCTAATTGATTGATGGATTTTCCTCACTAATCCATCACTAAATTTGAGACAAAATTAGCATTCGTCGCTAAAAAACCAGCTTTTCCACGTTAGCAACGACATCACTCCATTGCTAATTTACCAATGAATTTTACTCACTAATCCATTAATAAATTTGTGACAAAATTGCTAATTTTCCAAGAGTTGGACTTACTAATTTATGACCACTTTTCTATCACAAGTCTGTCGTTAAGGTTACTAAGCGACCCACAATATCCATCGTTGATTAGTTTATCGAGGAACACTTTAGTGACATACTTGATTTGTTGCTAATTCATCGCTATTTTTATTTAGTGACGGATTTCTCCATGTTAGCAATGGATTTTGTCCATTACTAATTGATGTTTTTTCTTATAGTGTTATATTAGAGTTTTTTCTTAAACAAATGCCTTTATGCATATCTAAAATCAAAGTAATTTTTGTTTGATTACTAAGCTAAAGCTCTTAAGCCAACCAATATAAGAATCACATCTAATTATTTTTATTCTCTTTATCAACCACTACTATTGTAAGTACTTAACCCTAAGCGACACCCTTCAAAAAATAGCCATCAAGGCCTACACCCATTAAGCCAGTTCTATTTACAAGCTTTTAAAAAAAACAAACATCCTTCTAACGACCCTTCTCTGCTCTTTCCAAGCCTCTTTGTATAACTCTATCTCAGCCTTAGTGCCTAGGTTACTCCTCTTTAATGCCTTAGCATAAGTTGCTAAATATCTAAACTCTGCTTTAAAGCTTCATCTAATTCTCTTAAAATCAGTCTCTTTGTCATCTTATATTTAGTTTCACTCACATTAATCTCAAGAATCTTTTCTACATCATTCTTCATTTTTGCTACCCTATACTTAAGATTCTCATATGCTATCTTTGAAATATTTAGCTAAAAAATTAGCACTAACACTAGGGATTGAATAATACCAAAAGTAGTTGTGTTCACTCACTAAAGTCTTAATTGCTAATCCCAGAATTTTGCCACCCTTAGATATTATAAACACAAGGACAATTCTCCTTATTCTTGCATCTAACCCCAATAACATTTATTTGCAACTTTACACTTAAAAGACATTGCATATTTGGCTATGCCTTTCCTATCTTGTATAGCATTTGCAAATGTCCTTCCCAACATAAATGGGCTTGGCCATCACCCTATTCATGCCTAGGGCTGAGCATGGTCCTTAGAGTTTTATGAGTTGAGCCAAAAATTGGATCAAAATAAGTATTGGACCAAAAATATTGAAGAAGGGTCGAAACCAAATTGAAACCAAACTGATATTAATTTAAAATTGATTTGGTTCCGGTTATATATATATATATATATATATATATACACACACACACACACATACAATTTATGTATATGATATATATATTTAAATAAAAATATAGAAATTAGATATTATAAATATATTATATATTTGTACACTTGAATATTAATTAATATATTTTTTATAATAATAAAGTTACATTTTTATTAATTTTATGCTATAATATATTCAATAATATTTAAAAGGATAGTTTATATGAATAAAATAGATTAAAAGAATTAAAATTAAAAAAATAAATTTAGGATGGAACCAAAATCGAATCGAATCAAACAAAAATAAAGAATTGGATAGCACAGAAGAACCAAACCAAATAGAATCGAACCACTTTTTTATTCAATTCGTTTTTGATTCTTCATAATATTCGATCTAGTACTAGTTCTTTGAATTTTGAAGGACCAAGATTTCGGTCTAGTTTTAGAGCTTTTCAAAATCCCATTCTAGACCAACTTGAGCTCAGCCCTATTCATACCTAACCTTTTTCACTTGGTGGTACAGTGTCTTCTACATCACTTTCATCATCATTGCATTCATCACTCTCTTCTTTATTCTTAGTGTCAACTTTATTGCATCTTCTTCACTCATATCGCCAATAGGACCATGGTGAATATCTGTACCTAAGTTACTATCTCTCTCACTCCTTCTTGTTGTCCCTTGGTGCCCTATAAAGGGGTTGAATAGGGCAATGACAAGTAATTATAAAAACTAGGTGCAAAAATGAATGAAGAATAAAGACACAAGATTTATAGAGGTTCGATACAACTTGCCTACGTCTTTTCCTCTAGTATTCCCACTAAAGCCTTTAGTATCAAGATAGGTTAAGGTGTTATCAACCACCTTTACAATAGTAGTTTCTAAGCACTGCCAAACAATTACAAATAGACTTATAGGTGCTACTAAAACCTTTTCCCAAAGTAGTTTATAGGCATTACCTTAAACCTTTCACAAAGTATGGTTTTGAAGATCTCCTAACCAAGGATTTCCTTATTCCTCAAATAAAATACACCTTTAAAGACAATGATAACTCTCTCACTTAAGCATTAAAATACTTTAAAGTACACTCATAAAGTATGTTTGATCTGGTTTAGAGTATTAAGAGAATTTATGGAAAACTTATTCTTCAAACTCTATTTTGAAGATGTCTCTTGCAAGCTTTAAATAATGATATTCTCTTGATTGTTAATTCACTCTAAATTCACACTTTTTATCTGTTTGTTTATGTTGAGAGCAAGTCCTTTTATAGATTGAAACAAAGAACCATTAGAATGAAAGCTATCATTTTATATCACAGATGTAGACACTCAATGCCTATTGAAAATTCCCCACGTCTATTGTTGAGTCATCAACCATCATTGATTTCTTGAAAACAGGTGATTGTTAAGCAAAATACAACTTCAATAGTTGTTGGTACTAACAAAATGCCCATTGGAACTAGGTGTTAGAGAGAAGTTTGTCTAAATGCTCCTCCTTTGACTTTCTCATTTGTTTATTCAACTAATCTTCAATGCTTATTGGATATTCACAATTCATGTTAGACTTCAACATTAACCTCTATTCAAATATGAATAATGCCCATTGTAGATTTTAAGGAAGGTGTAAACTTGATGCTCTGTTTGTCAAAATCTTCAATAGGACATCAATAATTGTTGGTGAACTTTCAATTTTCATTGAATAACCTCAATACTTATTGCGTTATTAAGAGTGCCTTATTGAAGGGTCCAAAAACTTTAAATCACTATAGGGAGCTTTTTTAATGCCTATTGGTAAGATCTAACACCTGTTTCAAAATCTTAAGAGTTTAGCTCAATTTAAGTCACTTGGTCTAATACCTGGTGCGAAAATATAACACCCATTGAAAGATCAAGAACCACGCTCATTGTGAAGCTCAACATGTATAACTCATGTGTTTGAGTTATTCAATGCATGTTGTAGTAAAGGACAATGTTGGTTGTGTGATCTAGAAAACATTGCTCATTATTAGGTGATATTCCAATGCCTGTCAGTTCATTCAATCCCTGTTGCTAGAGTTACAATGCCTGTTGAATTATGGCAACACTCATTGGACTATCAAGCTTAGTTTGTTTAATTTTTACTCTCTTAATACTTAGAGTTTTCAAACATAACTCTTTATCCAATCATTTTCAAACACAGATAACTTGGTTAAAGTTTAGATTCATCAAAGGTAAAACTTAATATGTTTGTGATGCCAATAACTTGGACAAAGGTTAGCTCTTAAATGTGTTTGTAATGATCAAAACAAGATTTGGTTCAACATTCTCCCCCTTTTTGATGATGACAAAAATTCTATCAAAGTCATTCAATCTTACAAAACCAATAGGTGTGCATCATATAAAGTCGAACAATCTTTAAACCACCTTTAAACATATCCATATGTTCAAACAATTTGATTTCCCAATAGTTTGCTTGTAAACAATTTACTCATATTGCTCCCCCTTAAACATATATTATATGCACCATTATATTACGTTCACATTTTTGTACCATTATATTAAGTGCACATTTCTATTATACTATTAAGTGCACATTTTTTTTTATATTATTCTCTATATCACATTTTTGTTTCTTCCCCTCTGTCAATATAAAAAAGAAATAGACATCAATAATAATAGTAATAAAAAAGAATCAAATAGCAATATAAAAAAAGAGTTAACTTTTCATTGCAAAAGTAATGTTGTCCAACACATTAGCTATTTTTGAAAACAATGACAAAAGAAATAAAATAAATATGCATTATGAGGGGATAAGGTATGAGATGAAGAGGGAATAGTTTGAGCTTGAGGTTTGAGAGAAGGTGTTTTTGATTCTTGGACTCTACTGACTCATTGGACTCTTCATCTTTTGCATCTGGTTCAGGTGGAACCTTTTCCTGGTTGTCAGTATTTGGAGTCCCTAATTGTAAGTTCAACCCTTCTACTATCCAATCCAGTGTTTGGTTGATGTCCTTCATATCTCTTTGAAGTTTTTGAACTTTTAGTGTAAAAGGGTAGTAAAGGTTTCAGCTCTTTGAACATCATTAGAAAGGATTTCCAATTGCTCAAGCACCTTTTACTCAAAGGGAGTGAGAGATGAAGCATATGTAACAGGTGCACTGTTTCTAGTTCCTTCTACTGCTGCAACCCATACCCTGACTGCTTCTTCAACATCTTCATTTTCCTCTTTCTTTTAAGAAATCTCACCTTCCTTATGCATCATTTTGATCAATCCATTATCAAGTCTTTGCAGGATCCCCAAGCTCAATATCATCATCTCACAAATGGACTCACTTTGAGGTAAATTTTCTAGTACTATATTCTTTTCTTCAAGCTCTTCTTCAGATTGGGGGATTGTCTTCACAAATTTTGTAATCTTTATGATGTAGTGAGCCATCACAAATTCATTTGTCTTGTCCACTTGTCCATCTATTCTTTGCATCAATAGTAACAAAGTATTCACCTTTTGTTTGTTCTTCATGAACCAAAGGTTGAAGAGATATGTTATAATGCAATTTTCATTAGATTGACCTTTTCCATTTATGTTCCAAGTGGTGAAACTGTGGGTAATTCTTAAGGCTTGACTCTTGATCTTGGAAGCCATGCTATTATTGCTGTTGTAGTTACTTTTTTCCATCAATGATGGACTTCTAGAAATGGTTGACATCAACTTTGAAAGTTGGAGGAGGCTTTGTTAATCCATATGTTATAGCATCAAAGCACTTTGTCAAGTCATTTAGTCTGAGTATGTACTTCTTCCCAAATAGCTTGAACTTTATTATGCCTTCTTGAGCATACACTTCACAATCAATGCCTAATACTTCAAAAGTGGTGAGGAATTCCGCTGTGAATTCTAGGTAGAAGAGTTCTCTGAGTTGGCAGAGCATTTCCAATCTAATCCCAACCATTAACTCTTCAACCTTTTCAACTAGCCTATACCATTGCAGATCGTTCAACTCCAAAATTTTCCACCTCCATGATGTCTCTTCAATAATTTAAGAGTTAATTTCTTTTCCTTTTCACTTTTGAGATGAAATTATCGAACCAAATGAGGAGTTGAGGGTATGGAAGAGTGCTCCATTTCAGTGGCCTGCCCTTTTCCTTTTGAATCTTGGCCAGTTTTGGATTTCTTAGATTGGTTTAGTTATAGAGGGTTTTATGGCTCTCTTCTTTTATTGAGATATCATTGATGCTAAATTTTCCTTAGTTTTAGAGCTAAAGTAAGAAGATTAGGGGTTTTTTCTAGCTAGTTGCTTATATCTTTTAGTGGAGTCTAGTTTGGGTGCCATTTGATTGTGTGAATGAGTGTTTGATGTAAAGAAATATGTAAAAACTATTTGTAAAAATTGAGAGAAATAAGTAGAAAGTAAAGTAAGGCAGAAAGTAAAATGATTTTAGGGTTCAAGGGGGTTTAAATAGAAGTACAATGAGCTCCTTTATTTAAAAAATATGACCATTAGGAGTGTTCAACATCTATTGTGATTTAGGCAATGGCTGTTCGACATGATCGTTAGATTGCTCTTATATGTGTTCTTCAGACAACGATGGTTACTGATTCAGATAAAGAATAACAATCATTAGAGATTCACAATGATTATGGAGACCAATAGAATTAAAATGTAAAACTCACAAGTAACACAATGGTCACTATGAGAAATGCAACTGCTGTTAGACATGTTTTTCAAATAACACTTAGTTCCAAAACAATTTTAAAACTTAGCTGATGAATGTTATTAATCAAACTCAATGATTTAGTCATGAATTCGATTAACATATGGATAGTTTAATCAATGTCATACACAATTAAAATCTTTAGCTATAATGGTGATCAATTCAAGCAATAATAATTAAGTATCACATAACAATGATCATAAATAGATTGAGAAGAATAATGACTTATTTGAAGTTAATCCAAGGTATTTCCATCAATCATACCAAGTTCTCTTTTGATGAATTGCATCTTTTCATCACAAAGAGGTTTAACAAAAATAGATATCAATTGATGGTTAGTATCAACAAATTCTAACACAATATCTCTATTACAAGCATAATTTATAAAAAAGTGATGTCTAATGTCTATATGATTATTTCTAGAATGTTGTATAGGATTCTTGGATAAATTTATGACACTAGTGTTGTCGCACTTAATGATAACTTAATTTACAACTACTTCGTAATCAAGAAGTTGTTGTTTCATCTATAGGATTTATGCATAACAAAGGCCAGCTGTTTCATACTTAGCTTCAACAATTGATAGAGCCATTGAGTTTGACTTTTTGCTATTTCAAGACACTAAACATTGACAAAGTAATTAACATTTGCCTAAAATGCTCTTTCTACCTAAGGTACACCCAGTAAAATCAACATCAGAAAATGCATTCAATTCAAATGAAGAACTCTTAGGACACTAAAGTTGATACAAGCCAAGTTAGGGACAAGATCAAGTTTACAAAGAATGGAATGGATTAGCAAGGAGTTCTCTTTCAAAAGGAGGAAGACATCGTAAAGCTTCAAACCTGCCATCTTTAGAAACTGCCATATTTGAATTTACCTTATTTGGACTTGCCATATTTGGAGCTGCCATATTTGGAATTGTCATTTTTGAGCTTGCCTTATTTGGACTTGCAATATTTGGAGCTGTCATATTTGAACCTACCTTATTTGGACAATCTTCTTCACAAGGGCAAAATGGTCATTTTGGTGCTTTCATTCATGCATGGAACTCGAAAATGAAATCAAGAAGTCTAACTCTACAAATGGAGAAAATTTACTAAAAAATGTTATAGAAGATTCTAGAAGGTTCCAAAAAGGTTCTAGAATATTCTAAAAAACTTCTAAGAATATTTCAAGCATCTTTGGTGAAAGAATAAAATTCCTAAATAGCAACTAATGGAGGGACAACACATATGGAAGAAAAGTCAAGTCAAAATATCTTTCCAAAATTGACAAGATCGTAACATATCATTCTCTTCCTTTTCTAATTAGGAATTTTTGTTATTTTCTTATGTAAGAAGCTTCTTTAATAGTTAGGAAGATATCTAATGTATCTTTTAGTTATTTCCTATTTAGCTTAGGAGTATCCTTTTTCCTAAATAGATTAGGCAAATTACAAAGACTAATTAATTAGGAAATAATTCTTAGGATTTTCTATAAGTTTTGTAAGGCTATAAATAACCCTTATTGTTTAACCAAATGGATGAAAAGAATTGAAAAGTATTTCTTTTAGCAAAATTGCTTATGTTAATTCTCTTCTTGAGTTCTTTATAGGACTTAGTGAGATTGTTAAGTGAGTTTTTAATAATTTCATAAACTCATTTAATCTAGGTCTTAAATTACTTAGTAAATTTAAGGTTGAGATTAACACCTCTTAAATCTTTATAATTCAGGTTGCTATAAACAAGTTTTCTAGAGGTCTAATTAGGATTTGAGAGTTTAACTTATTTTGATCTTTGAATTAAAGCTTGAGACTTATGCTACATACAAATTAGGATCCAAAATTCAACCTCGTTCGTATCAAAAGTCCTAAGTTAGGAGTACCAACAAGATATTTAAGTATGTGTTTCAAAACATGCAAATTAGACTCTTTAGGATTAGATTAATATCTAGCACACAAGCAAACACTGAACATAATATTAGGTCTAGATGATGTAAGATAAAGTAAACTACCAATCATACCTCTATATAGCTTTTTGTCTACATTCTTACCATGTTCATCCATGTTCAGCTTGATGTTGGTGCTCATAGGAGTTTTGCACAGCTTGTTATTTTTCATGCCAAAATCTTTTGATTAGTTCCTTTGTATATTTAGTTTGGTTGATGAAGATTCCTTTCTTTCCTTGCTTGATTTGTAATCTAAGGAAGAATTTGAGTTTTTTCATCGTGCTCATTTCAAACTCACTTTTCATTACTTTAAAGAAATGTTCACATAAATAAACATTAGTAGTACTAAATATGATACCATCTACATATATATGCACTAATAATAAATCCCCATTCTTTTCTTTAGAAAAGAGAGTTGTGTCCACCAAACCTTTGGAGAAACCTTTCTCTACTAGAAAGTTGCTCAGTCTCTTATACCAAGCTCTTAGAGCTTGCTACACGCCATATAAGGCTTTGGTGAGCTTGAACACATGGTGAGGAAAGTAATGACTTTCAAAACTTGAGGGTTGTTCAACATACACTTACTCATCAATATACCCATTCAAAAAGCACTTTTGACATTCATTTGATATAACTTGAAATTCATGTGAGATACAAATGCAAGTAAAATTCCAATAGCTTCAAGTTTAACTACAGGTGCAAAAGTCTCATCAAAGTCAATCCCTTCTTTTTGGTTATTGCCTTTGGCTACTAAATGAGCCTCATTTCTAACAATAATTCCATGTTCATCAAGTTTATTTTTAAAGACCCATTTAGTTCCAAGACTAGTTATAAGGTCTATAAACTAAAGTCCACCCTTTGTTGCTCTCAAATTGAATGAGTTCTTCTTGTATAGTAAGAACCCTATGTTCATCTTTAATGGTCTCATCTATGGCCTTAGGCTCTATAAGGGATTTAAAAGCAAGATTAATACATAGATTTCTAAAAGATGATTTAATTGTTACCCGACTTGATGGATCACCGATGATAAGATCTCTTGGGTGATTTTCCTTGAAAATCCAGTCCCTTTCTAGTTGAGTTTGCTCTTCACTAGGAATAGGAAAATGTGGATCTTCATTTCTTTTATTCCTCATGTCTTGTAGCTTATCCACATTATTTCCTTCTTCTTCAATGTTTAGCTCACTCCGAAGACCTGCAAGATCATCAATATCTTCTTTTTTTTTCTTAAAAAAGTGGGGTTAGATTCATCAAATACAACATACATCCTCAATAACAAGTGTTCTCTTATTAAAGACTTTATACACTTTTAGTGGTAGTAAAGTATTCAAGGAAAATTCTTTCATCGGACTTAGAGTCAAATTTGTTAAGGTTGCATTTAGTGTTTAGAATAAAACATTTGCAACCAAAGGCTCTAAAGTATGCAATCTTAGGTTTCCTATTGTTCCATAACTCATAGGCAGTTTTTTTTAGAAAGAGTCTCACCACGACTTTATTTAAGACATAACATGAAGTGTTTATATCTTCAGCCCAAAGGTACTTAGGAAGATTGTACTCATTCAACATTATTCTAGCCATTTCTTAAAGAGTTATATTCTTTCTTTCTACCACACCATTATGTTCTGGTGTTCTAGGAGTTAATAAGTTGTGTGAGATACCATACTTATCACAAAAGCTATGAAACTTAGCATTCTCAAACTCTCCTCCATCGTCACTTCAAATAGAAGAGATTTCCAGATCCTTTTGATTTTAAATTCTCTTAGAAAAGGTATTAAAAGCATCAAAACAAGAATCCTTATGAGGGAGGAACAATACCTAAGTATATCTAAAGTAATCATCTACTATTATGAATGCATAATGCATGGGTCTAAATAAATCCATGTGAAACAATTGCAATGGTTTAGAAGAACTTACCTTATTTTTGGTTTTGAATGAAGATTTGATTTGTTTACTTTTTTGACATGCTTCACAAACTTCTTCCTCTGCAAACTTAATTTCAAGTAGGCTTTCAACCAAGTTTCTTCTCTTTAGCTTATTGAGGAGTTCCATGCTAACATGTCCTACCCTTCTATGCGAAGTTTTACCTACATCCATTATAGAGACTAAACATTTTACATTTTGGTTAACTAGAGAATTTAAATCATTCACATAAATATTATAAACTCTTCTACTAATGAACATAATTTTGTTGTCACCCATCCTTGACACATAGCATGCTTGTGGTCAAATATAACTCTAAAGCTTTTGTCACACAACTGACTTATACTTAGCAAATTATGTTTTGAGTCTATTAACAAGTAATACTTTATCAAGGATAGGTGATTCATCATCCTTACCAACATTACTTATGCTAATAACTTTGACTTTGTTATTGTCTCTAAAAGACAAGTTTCCAAGTCCTTCAATCTTCTCCAATTGTGTGAAGAACTTCATTTCTGCTATCATGTGCTTAGAACATCCACTATCAAGATACCACTCTTACTCTCCAACTTGGGATTTCAAGCACATCTGTAAAATAAAGAGAGTTATGTCTTAGGTACCTAATCCTTATTCAGTTCTAGAGGTTAGCTTTTGCCAACTGCTCTAGAATGACAATGATAAGCAATGTGGCCATATATACCATAGTAAAAACAATCACAATCAAAGTGAGGTAGTGTCCTACTTTTAAGTGGAACACGTGTATAATGTTCATGAGACTTATAACTCCCTTGAGCAATGTGCCTAGGAGTGTTTCTCATGTGAGGAATTCTTTTGTTTTGTGTACATCTATGTTTATAATTATACCAATATCTATGTCTTTGCATACCATGCCTCTTAGGCTTGTATGCATGGTACATATAAACATTATTTGCTCTAGAAGGATCATGTCTCAGTCGTGTGTGAATGTGTTAAGACTTACCCTTTGTGCCATTTATCTTGACATTTCCCTTCTTGGGAAGTTTTGGCATTCTTATAGGGTTAGGAACACTATCTTCCTTAGCCTTAACAAAGTCTGCTTTGAAGATAGAAGGAGCAGTTGAAGTAGAGGCTTTGTAGCCTAATCCATGCTTAATGGATGGGCTCCTTTGAACCTCAAGGATGGAGTTTAACTTTTCTTTTCCTTTGGTGACCTTATTGATGCTTTCCTTAAGCTTAAGATTCTCAACTGTGTGAGACTCAACCTCCTTAGCTAGAGTTTTTTGAACCTTAGCTTATTTTTTTAAAGATTTGTTCTCTTTCTTAAGAGAGGAGGTGTTGGACTTAAACATCTTAGCTTTCATATTGAGCTTGGTGATTATGGAACACAATTCATCTCTAGAGTAGGAATCAAAAGGATTTACCTCTTTATCACCATCACTTCCACTTTTACTACTGGATGAGTGTTCACTTAAGGATTCATCTGATTGTGTCTCAGATGCCATAAGATAAAGGTTAGCTAACCCC
Organism: Omphalea diandra; assembly: GCA_949677035.1. Taxonomy (NCBI): domain Eukaryota; kingdom Viridiplantae; phylum Streptophyta; class Magnoliopsida; order Malpighiales; family Euphorbiaceae; genus Omphalea; species Omphalea diandra. The sequence continues at coordinate 5,278 of CATIWR010136056.1, read as the reverse complement.
TTTTTTGTTTCCTCCTAATTAGGTTCAGATTCACCAGTATCATCCTAAGTGGCTTTCTACACTTCCTTTCCTTTCTTGGAGGTATGTTTTGTGGCATAAAACTTGCTCTTCTTGATCTTGAGACAATTTGATTTTATATGCCTTTTCTCATTGCATCCATAGCAAATGAGTTGACTCTTACCACCTTTTTTTTTGTATCTCCTTGCTCTTTTCCTCTTTTGGTTTGAAAGAAATCTCTTAACTTTATTAGTGATGAATGCGAGATGCTCTTCCTCACTACTATCTTCATCATCACTAGAAGAAGAAGATGTTCATAAATAAGAAGTCTATGGAGATTCAGAATGTACCTCTTTGGCTTTCAGTGTCAAGTCTTTCTTTTTCATTCTTGGGTTTTCTATTAGCTTTTCAAGAGTGATTTCATAAGCCAATAGCTTTCCCTTAAGCTTATCAAGTGACAGGGCTTCCAGCTTGTTGGCTTTTTCTATAACTGTTTTCTTAACTTCCTACTTATCTTTAGGAATTGTTCTCAAAATTTTTGCTACCATGTCCTCATTTGAATAAGAGTTCCCTAAAGTTATGATAGTGCCCATAATATCTATAAATCTATTATACATCTCAGTAATAGTTTTATTAGGTTGATATAAAAATGTTTCACAAATGTATGTGTGCATTTATGTCTTGTCTTCTTAACTTCACCAGATCCTTCATGCCGAGTTTGCAACGTGTCCCAACGTGTCCCATATTTCTTTAGTTGATGTACATATTTGCAACTTAGCATACTGAGATTTATGAATTGCATAGAAGATAACATGCATTGCTCGTCTCTTCTTTAGGTTTGTTATTTTCTTTAGTAGTCCATTCATTTTTGGGCTTTGATACAAGAACTTCTCCAACTAGTTTTGTTGGAACTTCTCTTCTTTCTTCAACAATGTCCCACAAATCAATGGTTTCACTATCAAGAAAGATCACCATTCAATTCTTCCAGTACCCATAGTCATCTCCTTTGAACAATGGTAGCTTTTGGATGGATTGTGATTCTTCATGACTTGCCATGATCTTTACTGTTGGACTAGGAGGATCAATCCTAGGTCTAGGAACTCTTTTGATCTTGACAAAGGAGATTGATCATTATTAATGGTTTATTTAAGTGTTGTTTTGTAGAAATTAGTAGGATCTTCAAGTGAACTTGGATGAAGCTCTTAAACTCTAAGTTGACTTCTAAATCGTGAATGCAATCTCAGATTCATGACTGTGATCCATGGGAAGACTTGCTAGAAATCAGACAGGGGAAATTGTGGTGCCATTCTAGGCCGCGACTCACCCAAAAGAAGGAGTCCAAAATGACAGACTAATTTGTGGTCTATGTAGCGTTAAAGTCGCGACCACAATTTTTAAAAAGCCTCAAGAGGGAAACAAGTCCACAACCAAAGCTTGACAAAGGTCCCAGGTGACCGTTGGAAGACAAAAATCACGAAGGCAACTTATTGGTATCAACCACAATTCGTGAAGTGGAAGATGCAATTTCTGACAGATGAATTCACGTCCTAAGTCGCGGCCTACACAAAAAAATTTACGACTGCTACTTTTGTCAACAGAAGAAACACAATAACTATATTTTTCTGGTGAACCAATGGCAAGAAGACACGTGGACTAGCTGTTAGACACAAATGGGGTTTTCCACCATAAGTTTTGGCTCCTATATGAAAATTTAGAATTCGCGATTGCGAATGAGTAGTAACGACCACGACTTCAGCCTGACAAGTAATTAATGCAGAATCTGTCTAGCATACCTTGAAGATTTTATACTAGTTTTATTGCAATGTCTCTTTGGTGGGTAGAGGTTATAAATACCTTACTAAATAGATGTAAATGCAAGAGAATTGATACTTTATAACCAAACTCTTGCAATTTTGCTACTCAATCTTTTCTATTCTTTTAGAGATTGTTTGGTGTGAGCATAAACAACATTTGTAAAGGTTGTAGTGTGAGCCTGTAAAAACACTAAGAGAGGTTGTTGTGTGAGTCTATAGAAACACAAATGTAAAGGTTACTGTGTGAGCCTCAAAAACACAAGTGTAAAGTTTATTGTGTGAGCCTTCAAAACACAAGTGTAAAAGTTTGGTGTGAGCTTGAAAACACCTTTGGTAGACAGTGGAACACTCAATTGCTGAGAATTGGGGAGCGGACGTAGGGTCAATTATACCCGAACTACTATAAATCTTGTGTCTATTTTCTACTCATTCTCTTCCTTATCTTCTTGTTTTCATTTTTATACACTAATTCAACCCCTCCTTCTTAGTGCCTAGGACCAACAAGTGGTATCCAAGCCAAAACACTCAAACAAACCTTTATTGGTGAGTAAAATATCATGGCACAAGAGGAATCCACTTACACCTTAAGCCTTACTTTGACGGTTCCGACTATACTCATTGGAAGTATAAAATGAAAATCTACCTTGACACAGATATGGTGGACCTTTGGGATGTGGTTATCAAAGAATAGAAGCCACCCACTAAAGTAGTGGATGGAATTGAAGAACTTATCCCAAGAGAAGAATGGATTGAAGCTCACCAAAGATCAAATGACAAAAACAAGAGAACAATTGCCATTCTTCTAAGCTCTCTCTCTAGAGAAGAGATTGGAAGAGTGCAACATTGTCAAATTGCACATGCCATTTGGAAGACTCTAAAAAACTATCATGAAGGTACAACTCTAGATAAATCAAGCCATTTGGAAATGTATGTCAATGAATGGGAACTCTTCATGATGAAGGACAATGGGAGCACTACAAAAATGAAAAATAGGCTCTTATCCATTGTCACCAACATGAAGAAATTTGGAAGAGCTCTTACCAACTATGAGGTAAACACAAAAATCCTCAAAACTCTTCCTCTAGATAAATTTAGTACAAGAGTTTGCAGCATACAAGAGTCCAATCTGAAAATTGGAAAGGTTCTAATAGACCTGTTGATAGGCAAACTCTTGAGTCATGAGTTGGCCTTGCAAAACGATGAACAAATGAAGAAGCTAAGAGGCCAAGGAGATAAACAAGAAAAGGAAAGAAGAACTTTGGCTCTTAAGTTTTCAACAAAGGAGAAGAAGAAGAGTTTTTCAACCACTTGGGATGACAGCTCAAGTGAAGAATAGGAAGAAGGAGAAGTTGCCAATGTTTGCTTCATGGCATAAGAATACTCTACTAATGAGGTAAGTACTTCTTCTCATTTTCATTTTGATTTAGAATTTGATGAGATAGATGGAGAGCTTCTAATGGCTTTAACCATGAAATGTGATAAATATAAGTCATAAATGAAATCTTACAAAAGAAAATGTCAAAAGCTAGAGGATGATTATAAATTCCTCAATGACATTGTAAGAGAATTGAGAGCATCTAATGATGATCTCAAAAAATTAGTGGATAGTCTTTCTCTTTCATCTTTTTCTATCACTTCACTTAGAAAGGAGAATGACACTCTAAAAGGAGAAGTCATTGAGCTTAGAAGCTCCATCTCTAAGTTCCATAAAGGAAAAGAAGCCTTGGATACATTGATTGTATCACAAAGACTTCTACTAATTAGATATGGTTTAGGCTTCAATGGAGCCTCCTCATCATCACAAACCACACTTGTTAGGTCTTCAGAACCTCAAACATCAAGCATTGAGGTAATTAGGAAGAAAAGTGCTCCTAGCACTAAGCCTTCTAACCCTAAGGGCGAAAGGAAAGCTCTTCCAAGCTCTAAAGCCAAATGTCAAAGAGCTAACCATGCCTATATGTACAACAAAAAGCATGGTCACTCTTATGAAAAACTCTATACTCCTACTCATCATATATGTTCATGCATGCATTCACATGTATGAGAAAGCCTCCTACTCATACTAAATTTGTACATAGGAGAAAGACTCCTAAGTCTAAACTCTAATGCATTATTGCATGAGATTTGCACACATTAATATTCATTGCGATATTAGAAAGGCTCACCTCAAATTAGAGGACCCTTCATCTTCTAACCCCTAAAAACCCAAGTATGCTTAGGTACCTAAGAAAAGGTAACTTACTATTATTGTGTAGGGGAGTGTGGTAACCACCAAATCAAGCAATTGGCATGTGGATAGTGGATGTTCCAAACACATGACAGGAAATAGAAGACTATTCACAACATTAAAAGAAAAAGAAGGTGGAGATGTCACATTTGGTAATAATGCCAAGGATAAGGTAATTGGCATTGGAACCATTGGTAAGAATGGATGCTCTTTAATGGATAATGATCTTTTAGTTAGTGGCTTACCACATAATTTGTTAAGTGTAAGTCAATTGTGTGACAAAGGTACAGTCACCTTTGATCATAAGAAATGTCGAGTCACCACTTTGGTGGATGATTAGGTTATTTTCAAGGGTGAAAGGAAAGACAATACATACTCAATTGACTTGGACAATTTGGCTAACTAGTATTTTAAGTGTCTTATGTCTATGAGCAATGAAGCTTGGTTGTGGCATAGAAGGCTTGGACATGCAAGCATGGATCTTCTTCAAAGCCTATCTAAAGGAAAACTAGTGGAAGGACTTCCAAAGCTTAATTTTTCCAAAGACAAGACAGGTGGTCCATGCTAAATGGGGAAGCAACACCATGCCTCTCACAAAGCAAAAAAAGTTATAAGTTCAACTAGACCTCTTCAACTTATCCATATGGACTTGATAGGACCCACTAGAAGTGCTAGCCTAGGTGGAAAATACTATGCACTAGTCCTTATAGATGGCTACTCTAGGTTTACTTGGGTATCTTTTTTAGCTCATAAGAATGAATCATTTGATGCTTTTAAAAGTTATGCAAAAAAGGTTCAAAATGAAAAAAGTTACTTCATATCTTCTATTAGAAGTGACCATGGAAAGGAATTTCAAAATGAGTCTTTTGAAAATTATTGCTTGGAGAATGAAGTTTTTCATAATTTTTTAGCTCCTAGAACACCACAATAAAATGGTGTTGTAGAGAGGAAAAACAAAACATTAGTGGAAATGGCCAAAACAATGCTCAATGAGTATTCTCTACCAAATTACTTTTGGGTCGAAGCCATTAACACTGCATGTTATACTGCAAATAGAGTTTCTAAAAGATCCATTCTCAATAAAACTTCTTATGAGCTATGGAATGGTAAAAAACCCAAGATATCGTACCTAAGAGTATTTAGATATAAGTGCTATATTTTGAACACCAAGGATAATCTTGGGAAATTTGATTCCAAGACCAATGAAGGAATCTTCTTAGGTTATTCCACCATAAGCAAA